>JBCJKH010061780.1:0-16293 GCA_039877255.1 Loriculus beryllinus
CCCTGAATTTCAACAAAGTTTTATATTGGTTGATATGCTTTTAAATTCCAAATCTTTAAATTATATGTTATATATTTTATATATTATATTAAAAAAGGACATAAGGAAAAATCCAAGAATATAAACCATTATGTTTAAAGTAAAATAATTTCTACACTTTGGTCTTTATTTTAAGCAGTTATCACTGACAGTATTACTGCACAACAAGGAAATACCTTTTTTAGAAAAGGTGTTCTATATTAAGCACAGCATCGCTTAGTTTATATTGAGAAAGAGATTGAAAAGAACTTCAGTCAAACAGAAGCTTTATGAAGTACTGACAATAGAGAAAAATCCTCTTTTTCAATATGTACATATATAATATAGAAGGAAATAAAATTCTCCAACTTCTTTATAGTATGACAGTTATTGATTTGTTTTCTTTTTTTTTTTAAGTCTGAACTAAAGCATGTTTTTCCTGGCTTCACTACCAATTATTTTCAATACTAAAAAAATGTTGATCTATTGAGCTATTTCAGGAATCATAAAAATAAATAATTTTTATTGCACCTTGGAAGAGATTCCTAATTAAAAAAAAAAAAAACAAACCCACAAAAAAAACCCCACACTTTCTCTCTTAGCCGGATTAGAACATACTTTCCATTTACCTGTCTTACTATAGTAAAAAGAAGTCACTTACTTTATGCAAAATACATCTGTGCAGTGACATAAAGATTATTCCACTAGACAACCAAATGTACCCAAGAACTCTGTTTTCAAGACCTCTGGGCTAGTAAATCTACACAGTCTGCCTAGATGTCTTATACTATTAGTATAAGCCACCATAGCTATATATTTTCCTGTTGAAATAAACACTCTGTGTTGTACTTAAAAGATGGAGCTATAATTTAGTGCTTATCAGATTGATATTCAAAGTGCTTGCAAAGAACTTGACAGGTCGAGAACTCTTAAGTTCTACAGAATTTGCAAATACAATGTCTAGGCAGGCAGAATTCATCTTAATAAAAATAATACTCTTTACAGATTCTGCTTTTAATCAGGAGAACAAAAAAAAGAACTTGAACTAGATACAGGGTAACACAAGCTTATTACATATATGATGCCCAGCTCACATTGTCACAGAATCAATAAATTGCAACCAAATAAAATTTAGTGTTCAAACTCAATTAAAGCTACATCAACATCAACTACAGATTCAGGATGGATTCATCATTTCACTGGCAATTTAAGAATTAATTCCTAAGGTTTATGGCCAACAATTCAAAATGATCACTCACTTTAATAAAGGGACAGCTATCAAACTTGAGGAGTTACCTTGGGTGGTGTCCCAGCCCAAAGGTATAGTGTCTGACTGCAGGCCTGCTTCTCCAAGGAGGACCAATTCACAATGGATCTCCAGGAGGCTCTGTTTATACACAGTTGGAATCTGATTTGTGGTCAAATATGGTCATGTAGACCCACACTGGCTGAGGACCTCACATTCTCTCCTTTGTACCTGCTGGCCACCACCATGTCTGTGTGATGAGAGAGATGTATGGGAAATTTTCATGGGCTTGTATCAGGTCTTTGTTAGGGTGGGTACATCTACCACATACACTAACAAGATAAACAGTATGAGAGACATAAGTGTACAAAAGATCAGTGTTATAAGCCAAGCAACCATCTACTTGTCATAGAGTATTTTGTACATTGACCAGGCATACCAACAACTTGTTAAATTGAAACAAGTAACATATCTTCAGCACTGACTTATGAAGCTAAGGAAAATATTAGGAAGTGTTTCCTCAACAAAAATACTGCTTCCTCTGGACATGCAGTAATGAGACTTCTGAAGGAAACCACCACCAATAAAGTGCACAAAGACTCTGCTCAGGACTCTGAGCTAAGAGATGAGAAACAAATTCAAGAGTAAAAAGGGTAAAAAAGTGAAATGTCCCACACATGAAAATGGATTACTGAGTGGGGATTGCACACATTGCAGAGCAGCTAGTCCTGGAAATTACGCTTCCTTCAAAGGCTTTACTGGCTCTTTTTGCTCTATCCATGTAAAAATTTAAAGCAATATGGTTTTATAAGTGAGGTAGAAATCATATAATAATGTTGTGGTATATTTGGGAAGAAATATTGCGTCTTCTGAAGGATGACAGTCTTGCAAATTAAGACCAACAGAGCCAGGAATTAATTCTGGGAAGATTAGATCCAAATAGCTGACTGTTTAATGAGGCTTAAGCAGGCAACAAAGAAAGCATTAAAAAGAGTTGTAGCTTTCCTTTTTGACAAAAGGTGGTATTATGACACCAGAAGTAGACACATTCCTTTTAAAATTCAAGAAACTCTAGATCTTGAAGGCAGGCAGTTCCCTAATTTGCTGCTTTCAAACCTAAGCTGCCTAAAGAGAATAAATATTTTCTCAATTCTGTTCCCTTTCAGCAAAATTCTACCTTATGTACCATGTGGTGATGCTAACGAATCCACATTTTTTCTTTACCATAGGTCTGCTCTCGGCTCTTGTTTAATCAACTACTGAAATTAAGACTAACACAAAAAATTGTTCCTTTTATACACTTGACTATAGGTTAGTTCTTTGACATGTATTTTTAGGAAGCACATCATACAATCTGGTCAGACTTGAAACAAAATTTCAACAAGCTTGAAAGGAAAAAAAAAAGACAGTACTTTAGGGCCCAATAAAGTAACTAGCTAACATTCTATCCCATATTGGCTCTGAGCAGGAGTACTGTCTACAGTAAGGTTATTCATTTTCACATTTTCCCATTAACATCTACCATATGCCTAGGATATCTATTTAACACAAAGCTGTAATTATTTTACCTAATTAACTGATACATTAAATCAAAGGCCCACTCTGCAATGTAAGTTAAACCATACTGATTATGGACTGTGATGCATACTTTTATTCTTACAATTGCGAATGGAGTTTCTCTCTGACTATGATAAATGCAAACTGATTAACTTCCTTTTTATAGTTTAAATCTTTCTAAAATGTGTATATACATTCCAATATTAGGAGAAGGTCTTGAAATTACTGCTGGGGGAATTAATTTTTCTTTTATTTACTGAATGCAATCACCATTAGCTCAACCCCATCAATGCTTTATAAACACCCAAACTCTTGTTTATGTGATAAAAAAATTACTTCTCTTTCAGGCATACTTTACTGAAATATACTTAACCATGCAGTCTTTTCATGATCTGCAATTTGAATGCTTGCCCAGCAGTCTAAACAAATTGGTTATCATGCTGAAGGAACCCCATCTGGATTCACAGTCTTATTACAAATGGTTAATGTCCCTTTGCCCTCCCCTAAATGCACATTGTGTCAACTAGTTACTCCTTAATGAGCTATTCTAATGCAAAAGACACTCATATGCACAGTGATTAATAACAGCGTCTATGGAGCAAACATTATAACTTTATCATTTACTTCCTTGCTCATTTGTATTTGACCATATCACAGTTCAGTCCTTTTCATTCCTTCTAATGCTATTGTTCAAAACTCTGAGATTTTAAGAAAAGTGGCAATTTTAAAAAAGCGAATTCCCAGTGCTGTCACAATTTTATTCATCCGCAGCAACATCTACACCATAGTTGTCTTCCTTTTGCCTTACTACTTGTCATCTTTGGTACTCTTTCTCCATCATCCTATCAGCTACCAGGATAGGAGGGAATTTAAGCACTCATCTAGAAGAAATTGTCATGCAAGAGAAAAGCTGTCTTCAGGCTCCTACAAACTCAGTAACAAGTTTCAGCTTTCCTTCTGATAATGATCTGGCAAAATCTTAGACATCACTTGATAGAGAGAACAGTGGTAGTCTTCCATTGTCCATGTATCTGTACCAATTACATTGCACACAGTGCCAAAGATGCACAGTTTTACTGTAAAAATAGGATGTAAACTGATGAAGATTTTGGTTTACTGCTATGCCTCTCTGTATATGCTGTGAAAGTACAGTGTGTGAATAGCAAACGCTTTTTCTGGTCCACTTATAGAAGCAGAGCTAATCCACAAATCAAAAGCTACTCCATCTAGGCCTAAACTGCATCAATGCAGTAACAACTATAACATGTCTATAGCTTTCCCCAATACAAGATGAAACTAAAATTAAATATGCCTGAAAAAAAAAAATACTCTACAGCATTTACTGAGTTATTTAAATTGAAATGTCACATTAAACAGTTTAATTTTGGCAGTGTTTGACAGATCCTAAGTAATGTTTCCAGATTCATGTGCCAAACCATTTTTCTATGCAAAATCTTTCTGTTCCTTTCACTAGCTTGCTTGTTTAGCTCCTGGCAGCTCACCTGGTGGGCTGAAAGCCTGGATGACCTGGAAGGCTAAGCATGAGCTCCTGACATTGACAGCTCCTAGGCAGGCTGCCAAGCGAAAAGCTTCAAACCAGAGCACCATTTTCTTTCCCAGAGAGTTTCAACACGCTTGGGTCTCTCAAAGAAAAATACATCTGAAAAATAAAGTCCTCCACAAAACAGAACTACTGTTCTCCGGTCAGCTGTACATATACCAGATACTTTTTGTTGAACATTTCAAATTAGTGTGTACACTAATTCAGTGCAGTTTAAATTTCAGGATGTACCATAACCAAGTCACATTTGAAGTGCTGTACTTAAAGGACAACATACTTGTCTTAGATTATGAACCAGTACTTATTTCTATTATATTCTATGATTGCTTCACTTTGTGTCATGAGTTTTAGCAAATACTAATAAGACATTGACTAACTCCAAGAGTCTCTCCAAAGGCATTGTGAGGCATATTAAACATACTCTAATTCAGAAAGTAGGATCCCTGGTTTTGCAAGTGTAGTTGAGACTATGACAATTACTAGGTTAGACTTGCCTCTCACAACAATGCAAATTAGAAGCACCTACACTGAAACATAAAGAGCTAACCAACAGAAACATCTATTTTAAGAAAGAGTATCTGGCTGACAAAATTCAAAATTAAGTGTTTTAAAAAAGTATTCATAGATATTTGACAGCTAAAAACCTTGGGTCACTTCTTACCTAAGAAAATTCTTCACTAAGAAAATTTCATGTAATTTCTTTTCATTTTTTGGCAGATTAAAACATATTTACCCTACCAGATATGTAGGTGTAAACAAGATGATCAGTGTTCAGTAGCACTGAACAATTTGAACAACTGTGTCAAGGCAATCCAGCAAATAATTTATATCTTCCAGTGCTAAGTGTTCTGCCAAAAAATAAGCCCAAGTATTTTACCTGTTCTTGCAGCATAGAACTGAGCCTACAGGTAGGAAATTCCTAAGCATCTAAAGGGAACTCCAAGAAGAATCCCTAAATTGCACAGATAGTAAATAAGCACTAGAGTGTCTAGCCAATTTCCTCCCTTTAAAACTAAGCTGAGCACATCACTTAACAGGGCAAATATCATAGTTTCTACCATTTTCCTTCAAAAGAATCCACAGCTCTCTATTCCTGGACTTTTAAGCCTTTTTAAATACATAAGTAGCTCTCACAGTGTTGGCATTAGGGCCAGATTTTCAAAGGAGTTTAGCTCTTATTTTAGCACCTGAATAAATCGGCAGATTATCAAGTAAGCTCAGCTTCTTGTCATTAAGCATCTTAAGAGAGAGACAGAGCATGAGCACTTTTTCGAAGTTTGACTCTTCAATTTTCTCTCTAAAGAATGCTGAAAATTCTGATTCCAATTCCAGGTGTCACATAATTGAATCATTACAGTCTTAAACTCACAGTTAAGAAACTGTATCAACAATCTGACACTTGCAGTAACCAGGACAGAGGTCATGCTAAGCCAAAGTTAGCCTTACCTGATTACATTACAGTAGCTACCTTAAATCACTATGTTATGATCTTGCCTACAATGTACATTTCCCACTCCAAGGTGAGCTGAAAGCTCACTTTCCAGGCTTGGGCTTTGGCAGGAATCCCTCTATTTGAGCCATCTGGTATAGCCACCTAGTACACATGCACAGGGTCAAGATCTGCCTGTTCAAAGGGGCTTATATGCTTTTCCTGAATTTTTACGCAATGTAAGGGATTTGGTTTAAGAAGACCTTCTACCTGCAAGCACAGGAAAAAAAGGCAGAAAACATCAAAAATGGAAATTTATCTTGAGTGGAAATAATGACCAACAATTTATGTTATGACATGATTCAGCAGAAAAGATTATCTTAAAAATGAAGGCAACAAAATGTCAGGTTTAGCAGTGTGACAAAAAATACAACACTGACTATTCACTGAAAACATATGGCTTTGTCCAATAAAAAGTTAAAACGGTGTTACGAGGGAGAGGGAAGAAAGGAGTAATAGTGAATTAAGTGATTTAGATTGAAGAATAGGACATTAAAATAAGAAACTAAAATGCCATAATTTGGTCAAACGTCGACTCTCACTTACTCTCTCCCTGTACTGTACGCTCCTGCGCTTCATAAAGGCTGCCTATGTGGCTTTTTATTGACAATTTTGATTCTTTGTGTTTTGGATTTTTCCACAAGATTGGCATTTTCCCAGCTGCTGACATGTTATGCAGTGAAAGGTTGCACAGAGGGGCATTTTTTTGTCCCCTATTCAAGTCATAATAGCTGTGTTAGAAGACTTATTTCAGGACATGATACATCTCGCTGATTTATGGTAACTGACAGCTTCCTCAAGAAATGTAGGAATTGTTTTCTAGCATCCTGAAGTAAACCATTCCTGGCCAGTGCTTTCATGAGATATCTGGTCAATAGATGACTACCATTTATTTAACGGGACCTTGGAGGGTAGGGTTAAGTTGAAAAGCATTACTGATGAAGAATCTTTTTCTATTTCCTCTGTTCTTGTCACCTATTTAATTCAAACTGTTCTAAACATTTTACTAGGCTATAACTTAAAATGAAATACACTTTGATCATACTTAAGGCAAATTATGCATTGACAAGTAGCCTGGGGATTACACTTAATCACATTTGAAAATTGTACTCAACCATTGATCAATTCATTACAGCAATAATCAGATAAGGGTACCTATAGAGCCAAACAGAATTATGTTAACAAACAACACAGTAGGAGTTAAATATTTTATGAAATGCAAATGCGTAGAAACAAACATAGCAACCCTTTAGTTACCTCTGTTCTAGAGTTTTAGTACTAAATATATTCTAAGTAATGTTGCTCAAATTAAGTCCATTTAGAAAGTGTGAGCAATTTCACCAGTTTGCTGCTGCTTTTTAATTTCTCAGCTTCTCCGTACTGCAATAATTAAAAGAGCACCTTAAAGTTTTTGAAATTAAAAATGAGTTTACTTAGTTCTTTTTTTTTTTAATAAAAATTTGCTCATTTAATCCTTAACCAGAATCTGTTTAATTAGATAAGCATATCAATTTACAAGAATTATCTGAAGAACTCTCTTGTACCTGCAGATTTTAGTTGGATTAGACTAATGTTTTGCAAGAACTCTATTTGGGAAAGACTAAGATGACAGTATTCAGAGACCTAAACCAACAGGACCAAAAACCATCAAAGCCCATACAGGTAGTGCTGGGAAGCAGAATATTGCAAACTGCTGAGTAAATTAAGTTGCCCAAACCCTGAATTTATCCTTACAATGTTAGCCACAAGGTCTAGTACCAATGGCAAACATCTAGGCAAGTAACGGAGAACACTTGGCTCTAAACACAGTGACAGAGCACTGACCACTTCTGCAGCATGACATGCAAGTATAAAAATACATGGAAAAAAAAGTCATCAACAATAGAGAAGCAATATCTTCAAGACTTTCTGGAATGATTAGCTCAAATAATTTGTTGAAAGCCAAACTGATGGAACTCACTCATCCAATAGAATTTAGAGACTGTCAGGAGATTAACTTCTGGACAGACCCTCTGCTAAAAGTTTCATAAGAAGCTGCAGAGCAGGTAATATGTCTGCCCCAAGCCTGGATTGTTATGTCACCACATGTTAATGCCATTAAAATTTAATTATTAATATAATTTCATATATTTGGGTTATAAACATGGAACTCCAAAACATCCCTTTAAGATTACACCCTCACAGCTTTATTTCCAAAGGTCCTAGATTTTTTGAAAATCTATACCTTGCGAAGTACCATAATTTGAGTATCTAACGGTGACCAGAACAGTAACGTTTAAAAATCAGATGCGAGTATTAGCTTGTGAGTCAGCAAATCGGATACTGAAAAACACACATTTTCTGAAGCAGAGCTCTGAAGCAAGTAGCATGCAATTCTGCACAAGGTTTGAACACTTGTACCCTTCACTATCTTAAAGAATTTCTAGTAAAAAAGACTCAAAGCAATATACTCTCTAATGAACACAATATAAAAAACCTGAGTCTCTTAACAATCAAAAAAAGAAAATGCATAATGTAACCCTTGAAGGGTTTAAACCTCATTTGTATGGTGAAAGTGAGGTAGTAGGCCCTGAAGCACTAATCAGATGTATTAAAAATGAAAGAAAATATCAGACATGGGAAATGATTGTAATTAAAATTTGAACACATACAAACACAACAGCTCCAACATTACTAAATTAAAATCAAACAATGGTATTTGGTGTTAGGGGACTGAATAATAAGCCACCATTTAATCACCCCCATCTGTTCTTGTAAGTGCATACTTGGCAAGGTATTATATTAATTCCAGGTATTAGAGAGTTAATTATCTCACAATGGACATGAGAGTTGCTGACCTTACACTAGAAGTCAAGGATTCTATTTTTTCAAAAGGCATTTTAGGTTTTTTGAAGTTTGCTTCGAGTCTGCATCAGAAATCAACAGTGAGAAAGGATGTGTGAAGGAATTCTTTTCCCCTTTAAAACAATGGTTTAGAATTCTGCTTTCAAAGTTGGTTTTTTTTAAATTTTTTTTTAATTAATTAGGCCTGATTTCATGAGCTATCAGTAATAGCCATCATTAGTATTAACAAAATAACTAAGTTAAAGTAGCACTTGAAACAGTTTATTTTCTTTATTAATGTGCTCAACAACTGCTGCTTGCAGCTGCTTCTAGATCAAAGTGTTTTGTAGTTCAACTGCAACAGAATGATGACTTCTTTAGGGTCAAATTGTTTTTCATTGTCTCTTCTTATTCTCGTATTTCCATCACAATCTTTAGAGTTCTCCAACAAAACAGACTTGAAATGTTCCTTCTTGGCATCCATTTGAAATTACAGCTGTAGATGCAGAAAGTACTGTCCAGTACTTCATTGCAACTTCATTGCACTATTTATTTGGATTACAGAAAGTTTAAGGTACAAATGAGTAGTGCAGAATGTGTATTTTTTATCCTTATTTCTCCCCTCCCATTGCTACATACATCACAACTGCTTAGCTCATAGTGATTGAATATTCCATTTTTCAGTACAGTAACCCTTAAGATCCCATTTTCCCACTCTACATAAGATACTTTGTCACATGAACTGCAAAGATCTTCTTTATTTTTTTTTTTTAATTAAACTGCAAAAGTTACATGTGGCATTAAAAAACTGAGAAAAAAGTTAATAAAATGCAGAGAACATGCTACGCAAATGTATTTGGCATAAAAGTTACACCTTAGACCTTTCCAAATTTCAGTCTTGCATTCGCCTGAAAAAGCCATCTCTCTTCTGTCACAGGGAAAGAACCCACATTTGTAACTCAAACGTATACTTTCCTCTCAAATGCAGAATCCTCAAATTTGAATTGTGATCACTAGCCTCAGGAGCAAGTACGAAGATAGAACAGGAGGTTCAAATACAGGACAGGTGGAAATGGATTGAGGGGAAAGACTTGAATATAAATAAGCACATTTTTATTGTTTTGTATATAATCTAAAAAAAAACCTTCCCAGCTATATAATTTAGCTTCTGCAATCAGTAAATCCTTAAAACTGCCTAGAAATCCTAATAAACCCCCAAACAGGTTTGTAAGGAGGAAGGGAAAAAAAGAAAATCCATTTTTGTTAATGACCAAGATTAAAAGGAATCTAAAAATAACTGTTTTCACACAATGCTTCAGTTTGAGATTATTTTCCCAGTCAAAATCTTTACTCATAATTGCTAGGCTCTGGTTCAGTTTCATTTTAACTGCACATAAAGTATCTCTAACGATTTTATTACTACCTAACTTTAAAATGGTGTAATTAACACAAGAGATCTGACCTTTTTGTACTTCAGATCTACTTTTCTAGTAGCTGCACCCAAGATAATCTGTTCTTACACCCATTACAGTACTACAGATTTATGATTATATGAAAACCAATAGAAAGAAGAAAATAATGCACAACTGAGTGGCTAAGAGATAAGACATTTTAACATATGTGACTGCAAGAGCAGGAACTGCAATGATTTACATTTGAGATTGATTGAAATAGTAAAAGAAAAAACTGCTTTTCTGATAAGGTAAAAGGTTTCTTAATGAGTTAGTTTCAGGGTTACAGTATGTTAGTAGGAAATTGAACTGCTTTATAACCATAGTTTTTCAGCTTTCATTTTTTCTTAAAGCTACTTTACACACTCCAGTGTTATGTCTCTCTGCACTGTAGTACTTGAGTGAGCACATATGTATATACCCGTGTTCAAAATAACACACATTCAATATCTTGAAAAGTGCCAGAAAAACATCACTATGCCAACATAACAAGCACTTAATGATATTGGTTTCTTGTAAAACATTTTACACTTAGGGGAATGGCAATTATTTCTTTACTGTCTGTTGAGAGCAGAGTACAAAGGCCTTGGAAAGTGTAGTGGAAGCAAGACACATCTAAAGTTCCAGTCTAAAGATACATTCTAGACACTGCATTTTTGTGATCCTTGTTGTATGATCAAAGCCTGTCACCAATTCAATACAAGGATATCTAGCAATAAGCAGCATGCTGGCTCTCATACTTCTGAAAGGTCAGATTCAAAGTTTGTTAGCAAGCTATCTGAAAGTTAGCTATCTACCAAATCCATTTGAAATAAGGTAGAAGAGTGCTAGCAAATGGAAAAGAGGAGTCTTTTACTTTAAGCTTTTCCCTGGAAGTGCCTGCACTGGCAAGAGGCTGGCAGAAGGAAAGGATAGACAGAAAAACATGAGGAAAAGGCAGACACAGAGCAAAAGAAGCAGGAACTTAACAGTGCAGAGTCTAGAAGGCAGAAGTCAACAGTATGATTTAAGGATGAATGAAGAATGCCTGATAAATGGTTTAGTGCCATAGTCATTGAAAACAATGGGAAGACTTCAAAAGTGGTTTGATATGAGGCTTATAATCTTAAATGACTGCATTTAGAATCTCTGCTTGACCAGCATATCAAAAAAAAACCCAAACCTGATCAGTGCTTAAAAAATGACTTCATAAAGCCTCTTCTGAGATGAAGATGCCACTGCTGCTTTGAAGATAGTAATTAAAGGATGAAGCATGTGAACAGTGTGTAGAGTCCTCTGAAGTTTAACTGTAATCTCATTATTTCTTATGGAGTTCCTGAAGTCTTCACTGGTAAGAAAAGGAAGAAAACCAGAGGCAAACGGCTTCATCTTGAAGTTACCTGTAGACTAACTTTATTCTTGATTTTCTGTGTGTGAGCATGTTCTGTGCATTTGGGCACTCAAGCTCTTACTGTTCGTTTACCTGAACAAGCACTGAATTGCAATGTAATATTCTACTTTACATTCACTATTTGTTACAGCTGCTTGTCACCCACTGATAGATATACATTTACATTTGAAACATCACTGTTTAATCACAGACTGTTAGGAAGTGCTTCTGTAAGGGAAAAATTCCTCTATCACAGGCTAAGTTACCATTAAAAAAATCTTTTTTGAAGCAAAATGATGCTTTGTGACAGAGAAAAGCAGCCAATGACACTAACATAAAACAAGTTCAGTTTTCATGAATTCTGCAGCAAATGTAAATATGTACATCAATACATTCAAATACTTTCATAGACAATGTCTTGAAGCAAATATTAGACCCCAAATGAGGCATTCTTGTCCCAGTGGAGAACATTGATTCTTATTCTTATGACAAGGCTCTGAGCAGAAGCAGGGCTGAAAAGGGATGCATTTGTATTTACAATAGATATTCAATTGCAGAATGCTCTGTTCTTTTTACATAGAAGGCTAAATAATATAGACTGTGTGGTCTTAATTATAACCAATGTTTTGCAGGTTGGGTTTTTGATTTTACTTTAATTTCAAATTATTGTGTAAAACAAGACATTGCTATGTTGGCAAAACAACAAAAAATGCAGTAAGCACCAGTAGAGAACGGTTATCCCGCTCTTACATATGCAAGACAACCAAGTATGACACTGGTTTCATAGGTTTTTGCCTGACTATAGATTAGACAGTCAAGACCAAATTAATTTCCAAGGGGACATATTTTATGTCTCATAGTGCTTTACTCTGCAAATGAGCACACTCAAATGACTGAGCAGTTCCAGGAATGGTGCCAACCTTTTATGAAGGGTATCAGTCGATCATTCAGTCCCACAGAACAGGCATTCAGTTTACATATTTTGGTACCTAATAGAAGCCAGATCACTCCCATATTTGCCAGTCCAAAACCAAGTCAATGTGTGGCAGTAAAAGAGAAAATAAAGTGGAAAAAAAAAATATGGTGGAAAGGAAATCCCAGGGCAGAATATTGTATGTAAAAGTAACTGGGGGTGGTGGTGGTGGTTTTGCAGGGGTTTTGGTTTGGGGTTCTTTTACCAGGTACTGGGGATGGTTTGGGTGTTTTCCCAGTGGGATTGCATTTTTTTTTTTTTTATTTTAAATCCAGGTGCTCTATTTATGGAATACTCTGTACTTTACATTTAAGAAGACGCAAAGAAAATCTACATTGTATTTCCTGATGCCTCAAGGGTTTCTCTGCTTTATCACGTCTAACATTATGCCTTGGTAGTCAAAGACCAATTGCCTATGAAAGTACTAAACACACTCCTAAGACCAGTTAAGTGCTCTGGTAGCAGATTCAAGGGAATAGCAGCAGATCATGTGGATCATCACTTATGAACCTTAAAGTCAGAAAAACTCCATGTGCATTTGATACATCAAGACAAACAGAGTTATCAGCACAAAATCTAATGTGAAAAAGAACTGACACCACTCTAACTCAAGTTTTGAGAGAGATGTAGAGAAGTATCTACAAGCCTTGTTTGCAATGACATACGGGAAGTTGTTTAGCACATTAAAACAAGACCAAAACAAGTCACACATCACAGCTGAAATCTACATGTATGAACCAATATTCCATTATTCTCCATTTAAGACACTCGTGATTTTCCATAATGGCCAAATGCTACAGCAGTCACTCATAGCATCAGCTGTTTTTCAGCTTTCTGCCAGAAAGCATTACTGAAATGAAGAAAGGGGGACATCTAGGGTCGTGTTTAATGAAGGACAACAAACAGAAAGGGCTGTTCTGGCTGAATACTGAAATTGATGGCAAGCATATCCAAAACAGTAATGAAAGGATTCCCTATAGCCAATTCATGCATACTAATTGCTACCTCTTTCATCTAACATAAGTAAAATGATTAACACTCCTTACTGTGCCTGGCCACAGATAAGCCGAAGTAAACAGAAACAAGAGGTTCTAACACAAAAACGGTAGTTATTCTCCTGCACATGAAACAAAAATATTCCAAATCTGTGAACAAACTTTAAAACCTTTTACTCTTACATGTCAGGTAGCTGCATCTCTTACCTCAGTAAACTCATTGTGCAGAGAAACAAAGCACTGTCAAGGTAACAGAATCAAAGAATATAATCCTCCAAGAGTGCAGACTCCACAAGGGGGAAACTATATATTGACAGTATCATTCCTGTTCTGAGATAAACACTGCTGTCTACATTGATGTGCAACATTAATATACTCCAACTACAATCTCCCGGTATGTACGCAGTTACTTTGCCACATGACGGATACAATGATTTAATTTGAATCACTGATTTCAGGCACATACAAGCAGAAAATAATAATGTTTGCCCAATTCTTTATGGCAAGGGTGAAAAATTTATTAACATTTTCATACTCACATTTGACCAGTCCAAACTCTGCATTTCTCCATGAATAAAATCAAGTCCTGACAAAAAGAAAAAAAAAATAAATGTAGATAAGCTTAAAATCCACCTGCCATAGCATTTATCCTGCATATGAACTGCAAGATCAGAATTAAACTGTAGGTCCATAAACAGAAAACTGAAAAGAAATAAAAGCCAGCTTTAGAAGCTATTTTCACATTTTTTAACTTACAGGAAAAGACACACTTAGAATTAATATTTCTCATCTTCCAAGCCATTAACAAGAATGTGAGAATTACTACATTTCCATATCTTCCTTAAATTATCATCTCATTACAAGGCAACTGTCATTATTTACATTACAGGAACAATAGCTTCCTAAAGCCCTTTATGGATCTGTGCTAGACTAAACCATCACCAGATAATTGCTATCTTGAAGAGAAAGAAGAGGGAGACAGACCCATGTTTCTGAAGTTCCCAACCCTGTTAAAAACATGTATGCTTTTGAAAAAGATTGTATCTACAGCTGTGCACAAAATCAATAATTTCCTTGAATCTTTTCTTGACTTAGTGTCAATTTATACATTCACAATTTAACGGCTTACATAAAGGCATAAGGAGAAGGAACATGTAGCACAACTCAAAAGTGGAACAACAGATCCAAGCTTGGAGCAAACACAAATAAATGTTCTGAGTCAACCATTTAAATATTTAATCATCGTATTAGGACAAGGTAATATTAACATTACTTAATGTAAGTCATCGCAGAAGGTAAGTGCTCCTTGGAGTCTTTGTCAAAGCGAAAGTGCTATATTTTTCCTATTGTTATCTTTAGCTAGAATTGTCAAGAAAAAAAAAAGGTCAACTTTTGCAAATTCTGATTCATTACTTAATGAGGGTTTGCTTCTGTCTTCCATTAAATAACAACATCATCTCTTTTCAAGGTTGTGGTTGCTAAAACAAAAGAGGCTTAGAATTCTCCTTTCAGTTAAAGCCTAAGGTAAAATAAATTGTTATCTGAAAATGAAAACTTGATGTATAATGAGATTTCTTGATAGTTTTTCTATGCATTTGTTCTTTCAAATTCTAGTAGCCCTGCGATAACCACTAAATTACTGATTAAAAAGCTCACCTTAATAATAAGAAAGCCATATTCAGATCCCAACCCTGCCTAGTCTTGCAATTCACTCCATGAGCCATTGGCTGCTTTGAGAACAGTTTTTCTCAATCTCTTCTACTGGTCTGATTTGACTTTATACGAATAAATACTTACAGCAGCAGAGAGAGGTTTTCATAGCCCACATGAATACTATAAAGACTGAGCTAAAATCAGTGCTTCTCTGCTGTTCTCTAGAACAACAGATATTTAACTATTTAAACAGAAAATGAAAGAACCTAAGATATAAAAAAGAAATTTTCAGTATCTCAATAATTAGGTCTCTGAAAACTAGAAGCCACTAGTTTCTCTCTGCCAATGAAAGATCTCTGTTCTGATACAAACCAGTATTTGAGTCCCGGGCACACTGCTAAGCATCATATTACCCAAATGACAGAACAGCAACTTGTCTCTTAAATTGTGGTGAATATACAAGAAAGAGGGAACATAGATTGCTGTACTTGACACTGCATACAGAATAGTATTGCCCATCTGCACACTACTCCCAACATAGATTAACCTTCTAACTGGTATGTAATCTATAGTTGCTTATTTTACTGTGGCCTCTAGAAAAGGGCTCTAGTATCATCACCATGTTTCACAGGAAATAGCTGAGAACAGTCATCACCTAACAGCTATGGAGATCTACAGTTTGCTGTGTTACAGCAGAATCTATCTTCCAAAGTAACAGATGAATTTTGGTCACACACATCATACCAACCTGCAGGACACTCAGTACCAAAGGAGATACCATTACTCCTCTCCCTGCTAAGCTGTATTCAAACTGGGCCTTCAGTCTTGGAAGAAATACAAAGTAACTACAGCAACCTATTCTCAAAAATTACTTTTACAATTTAATTTCCGTACAATGAGTTTGATACATGCAATTAGAAAATAGGTTTCAGAAACAAGTATTTCCTCTTTCAAATCATCAAATGGTCAAATCATCAACCAATCAACTAATTGTCAAATAATCAACTAATTGTCAGCTAGTTGAAAAATCTGATTGTTAGGGTTGGAAAGGACCTTAAGATCATCAAGTTCCAACCCTCCTGCCATGGGCAGGGACATCCCATCATATCACCCAAGGCTCTGTTCAACCTGGCCTTGAATACTACCAGGGATGGAGCA
>JBCJKH010061782.1:0-27582 GCA_039877255.1 Loriculus beryllinus
AGGTTTTGTTCCAGGATTCAGGAGTTTTTCCTGGTTTGGTGGGGTTTTGGGGTTGGTTTTTTTTTTTTTTTTTTTAAGTTCCTTGGTTTGCTTATTTTGTCTGTTTCCTGGAGGGCTCTGCAACTGTAGAAGCTGCCTGAGAAAGGGAGCAGAGTGCTCACTATCCAGTAGCCCAGGATCACTAGCAAACCCAAGATCAAAGTCAAGCCCAGATCTTGTTGACAGGATGGCACCTCTCCTTTTATAAAAATGTGTATAATATGAGTGCAAAAGCAACTCTTCTTTCCCCTCCCATTTTGTCGGCTTCCTTCTGTCTCTCCAGCTACTTCTTCTGTGGAGCTTGATGCTGGTGAAAATGGAAAGAAAATCAGGTCCTGTATAAACCAACCCTTTCTTCCCTGATTGGATTTTTCTCTTTCTGTCTGCTTCTTTATTTGATTCAAAATCTTAAAGCCCTTGAAGGTTCTCTATTAAGATTCTCAGCACAACTTGGAATGGGGTGAGTAGTCAGAGCATTAGGTAAAAAGTGGTAGTTTATTTTTAGCTAATGGAAGAGGAGGGCTGATTGGATTAGCCCAGCAATGTGAGTACCTGATGCAGACAGCTATCAACACATCAACAGAGGAAGGGTTAAGTGCAGTTTCTTTCACTTTCCCTCACCCTTTTTACCCTCTCCTGCTCTGCTTTTCTTCACCCAGTAACTGACACTTGCAACAGCAGTGCAAATTCGTGGGCATGCTCTTGTACTGGTCAATACAGAAGTAAATCTTACAGTCCCTCCTGTTGTTTTGCATTTGCCACTTGACAGCAGTGGATGCTCACGAAGACTGAAGGGTAAGGTTTTAAAGCTTTAGACCAGGCTTCAGTCGTGTGACAGCTATTAAAGCAATTGGGAGCCAGGTGGCTAAAACCCAGTGCAATTCTTTGTAATGGTACCCCTGAGAGCACACATCTCCTTTTAGCACTACTATTGATTAGGCAATTCTTGACTTTGAGGAACAAAATTGGTGTGTGCATCAAAGTTCTTTTCCTCAATTTGGCCTGGTTTGAAATTAATCGCTCACCTTAAGCCATTTTCGTAAGCAGCTTTAAGCTTCAATAAATTTCTGTGTGGCTTGATTTTTCTATCACTTTTCTCTATGGAGGCCTGTTGTTTACTGGTCTTCTTTAGGACATCTCCAGAGCTGCTTGGTCTTTATTCTCATCTCCCACATTGATCCTGGTACGTTGTCCAGTGTGATTGGTCAAAGCTCGGTAAAATGCTGGGGTCTTTATTTCATGGCTGCACACAGTGCACTGTCAGCAACACTGAGGCCAGTGGGTACCTGATTTTCAGTAGGAGCAATGCATTTTATGAGGTAGACCATGTTATTTTTTAGAATATTGTCCAGACCCTGCTTCTATCTTGATTGAAATGATTTGGTGTTCCTAGAGGGAGCACATAACCTGTGAGCAAATTCCTCCTAATTTCAAAAACTCCTCACGAGTATTTGACATTTACTAAAGAGTGAAATGCCACACAGAGGTATGTGAATGTATACTTATGTCTGTGAGGTGGTGAAAATAAATATGTAAAACCAAGGAAGAGTGTTCCTCAACCCTCTTACCTTTTGCACTTCCTAGTTCTCGAAAGTGTTGGAAGATTTTTTATCATGTCATGTTATCATTGATGGAGAGGCAGGACAGGCTCTGCATGAGGATATGCCCTTTGCTTTGGGAGTTCAGTGCATTATATTTAATTATATGGGTTTTCCTGTCTGTTTCTTTTGGGTGTTCTCTTGTGAACTGTTAGGTAATGCTAAGTACTGCCAACTGCAAGAGACTGGCACTGAATAGCTTTTTCCTGCAATAAAACCTAAAATGAATGCTGAGCTGGAAAAAGCTATCAAGCCAGTCCAGTACTTAAGCAGCTTGGTAAATATGTGTGGAGACTTTAGAGTCTGCTTTTGCATCACTTCTCTCAGTGCTCCTATTTGCTTCCTTGTAACCCTTTTGCTCCTTTGAATAACCAGACCACAGAAAGTGGTATTTAACAGTTCCATGTTGCTGGAATATCATTGCTGAAATATTTGGGTGTGGAATGATATACAAACAAGGGAATTGGAGATGAAAGAGAAATTCAGAAACATTGGCTTCAGAAAAAAGTTTCTTATTCCTGTTGCTGTTCAAAAGAGGGTAAAACAGCTCTTGAGGTGTCACAGGCAATCTAGGAAGTCCATCACTTCCCTGCCAAAGAATGTTGATTTAGGAGCTCCAGAAGTGGTTTTAGAAGACATCCCTGTCTACATTGAGCAAAAAACCCTGTCTGGGTTGACAAAGCCCAAAACATTCTGTTTAAACAAGCTGGTATGTTCCAATCAGTTTTTTTAATCTGAAAGTTCAGTTCATCATGAACTGAGTGTGAAATGTGATGCCAAGATTGTGAGGACAGCATTACAGTAGGACTGTGAAGGAGCTCCAAGAGAAAGACAAGTATGCACCACCTCTCCCATTCTAGTCAAGTTCAATGGAAGTTTTCCTGGGAGGACATTTATAGAAATCTCAGCAGAATGACAAATTCCAAGCTCAGTATATACATACACACACGCACACACACACACATTTTTTAAGTGACACAGAGCCCAAATAGTGCAGAAACATGAATAATGAAAAATCTGAGCTGGATTGCCCAAGCTAACGTAAAATATGAGTGCAGCTTTGATAATGGAGGACATGCCAAACTAATTAATGAAGCATAGGCAAACATTCAACTTTGCAAACGTCTTTGTACTTCATTAGGTTCTCAGAAATCAGTATGGGGGATCTGATAGGAAAAGTCTTTGATCTTTAAATTGTTGCTGTTGCAACAAAACACATCTATGTGCTGTTTTATTTTCACAGCTGATGTCTTGTCAGAAAGTCTGTGATTTGTAAAGAGGTTTATGTTTTTATTAAAATCTCCTCTATTTTAATTGAGGTTTGTCAGTCACGCATCTGAAATTGGTGTTTTTCCACAAATATTTTAGGCAAAAATAGCTTCTGTGCATAGAACTAAAACAGATATTCCTCATGTAGGTAGCACTTGCCATATGGGAGGTACTGCATACACAAAAACGCTGAAGGCCAGAAGGGGAGCTCCTTCTTCCAGAGTTCACTGAGTAGGCTCACGATCTGTGACTCTTGCTCTCTTCTGCAGTGTTATTTCCATTTTACACACCGAAACAGAGGGCCAAAGAGGTTGGGAGAACAGAGCTGTGCTTTGATGATGAGAGAGGAGAATGTGCATGTAGCTTTCTTCAGCTGGCTTTTGATTCTTTCGCATTGTGCTCTTCTTTTGAGCTGAATTGCTAGTTGGTTTTCCAGACTGGGGGAGCAACAGAGATCAGTAGTGAAAGGAGGAATTAATACCAAATTTGGTTCTACCTGTGATGTAATACAATACCTTTTATCTGCAAAGACCTTTACAAGGTTCTGTTGCCTTTCCTGAGCATAGGAAAGATTCTACAATGGTTAATGTATTTATTACTAGGTTTAAAGCATCCTTGAGCCAACACTTGTCTGCTCCCCTCCTTTATTTTGGGGTTTGTTTTCACCCCCCAGCTCACACTTAAATGTGTCTGAAATCCTTTGTCCAGCCTGTTTCAGCATTGCATTACCAGTTTTGAAGTTAACTGTTTGGTTCAACTGCAGATTAAAATGCCTTGCAATCTCTGTTTTGGTCCAAATGCTGCTTCATGGAGCTGATTTCTTAAAGGGCCTTATTTTTCCCTATATCCTAAATAAAGGGTTGTAAACGTATCCACAGATCTAAGCATAGCTTCATTAACTTCACAGGAAAATGTTTAAGTATGTTAAAGTATTCATTGTAATATGAAAGTGAGAAACTGTTGTGTTTAGATATTCTTAGATAAAACATTGCTGCTTCCTTCTTCAATAGAGTAGCACCATTTTATGTCAACAGAAGCTGTTGTCTATTAACAGTTTTACTCCTGTCAGCAATGTCAGCTCTCATTCATTGCTTTTCTTCCACTTGTTTGTTGTAGTGGGTTCAGTACACACATTCAAACACAGGCGTAGCAGGATTTTTAATTCTTCATGTGAGAAATCTAACAAGTGGGCATCACTCACTTAAAGAACTGAAGTCATTTTCTGTGACCAATTAGCTGCTCTCCTCAGTGTTACAGTTATTCTCCATAAGCACCAAAGTTCATAGGTGATCTTTTTGGTAAGCTACATTTCATAGCGTCAGTGAAACAACTGAGTCACAACTGCTGTACCCAGATTTGTTTCTTGTCCTCTAATCTGGGATGCATCACCCACTAAAATGGGCAGGAGATGTTTTTTGGTAGTTCTGTCAGCAGATCTCACCAGAAACCATAAGCAATAGATCCCAGATCCATCCATCCAACTAAAGACTTTGCCCAGAAATGCTGGGGTGAACACGTGGGACTTCTCTCACACTTTTATCAAGAAGATATGGAGCAAATGTACCAAGCTGCATTAAACACTCATGGGTTAGTTTTGCCAGGGGAGAGTATAGGTGGTTTTGTGCCTTCCAGCATGTTGGTGTCTCAAATCCTGAGAAGTGACTAAGCTAGGTGGCAAGGCCATTAAACTAGACTAGTCCTGAGGCATCAAGCTATAAAGATATCTGGCAATGCCCAAGAAAGGAGTGTGTTTAAGATAACTGTAATATCTCTCAGTCCTTGTGCCATGCTCTCTGTACCTTTCCCCTCGGGGGGCCCACAAGCTTCAGCTTAGTGTAGCAGTGATCTGGGAGGAATCCATGAACACATCGTCCCCGAGGCAGAGTGCCTTGCTGAGGGGTACATTTGAATGACACATTGCAGTTCTCAGTGGGGAAGTTTTTATTTTGGTTTCCTGTGGAATAGAATACCCAGGAACAGGATAAAATCAGGACTTGGGAAACATTCTGTCTCTCTCTACACTGAGTTTTCCAAAGCTGCTTTTCACTGCATGCCTAGAAGGTCCCATTCAAGTAGGAAATGTAGGAGTGTATGTAAATGGTTTAAAGCAGTGCAAGAGAAGCTGTTCTATTTTCCAGGCTCTTAAAGAATGTTACTACAGAGGATATCAACACAGGTTTGTGGGATCATCTTAGAAAAGGTTGAATATCAACTTTTGTTTGCAAACACACATGCCATCAAAACTTGATTTACCAAGCTGTTTACCATTTGATCAGATAAAAGAATATTAGCTCTTAAAAATGAGACACAAACTGAATTTCCTTTTCAGTGTAGTATATGATAATACCATATTTCTCTGGGCTTGAATAGCCCCTTTTGTCATCCAAACAGACACATGCAGAAGTAGCCTTTAAGCTGCTTCCCACAGCTTCAACACATCAGCTGTTTCAAACAGCAGAGGACCAGGTCTGAAGAGGGTTATGGAGCTTTCAGATGTCCTCTGGTGATTTTAGCTTCTATGGTTTAAATGCTTCTGCCTACAGCTGTTCCCCTGCTTCACTGATGGAATTAACTACCAGCAGCCAGAGAGTGATCCATGCAACACTCCCCCAGCACTTCTGACTCCGGGGAAGCACAGGCACATGTTGCCCTGTGAGGGTTGGTAGTGAGTAGCTGGGACAGCAGTACCCAGGACCACCACTGCCACATTCCCGGGAGGCTGTCATTGGCAGGATTATGGCTCTGTTTTCATACAGAGGCTCATTCCACCTTCAGAATAAATCCCTCAGTTCTTGTTGTGTAGCACATTACAACACAATAATATCAAGCCTGATCCAAATTCATTCCACTGGTGGTTTTCTTTTAGGTACACTGGACTCTGAAAAAACCCCAATAAATATCCTATGAGCAAAATTGTATTGAATGATCAACATGCAACTGTCATGCTGCATTTGTCTCATGTCGTTAGTCATTACAAGAGCCTGCATAATTCTGGAGCAGAACAACAATCTCCACACAACAAATTGCAGATTGTGTTTGCCAACCCACAAAACATCACAATATTTATTTTGAAACTTTATAGTGCTATCAAGGGCAAACTCATTTTACCTGTACAAATAGCCCTGTCGAGGTAACTTAGATTACGCATGCGAGCAAATGCGAGCGGAACTTGGCTCTGGGCACAAGAAAAGCAAAGCTGACTTCCTCCCGTGGTGGAAATAGGGAACGTATAAGCACAGAGCTGGGGAGATATGTACTGACAAGTGTACCACCAGGGACCTGGGGAGAAACATCAGGATACAATTGAGATAATGGTACTCTGGCTCCCCAAATTCATACCTTGTTTGCTTTCCTGCTTTGGTCATTTGGAAAGACTGCCTTCCTGCAGGTTTCATGTGAAGCACAGCATCCCCCAGTGCACTGCTGTACCTCCACAGATCAAATTTATCTGTGGTGTGAATGGGCTTACCACTGTGAGATACATTTTTCGGAGCTAGACCCACTGAAAAGCTACTTTGTATGTCTGATGTTTTTATTTGGGTTATCAAAGGATTTTTAAAGTTAATTTTATTATTAGCACTGCAGACATCATAGTGTTTAGGCTCAGTTTTAAGTGGAAAGGGTTTTTTACGTTCCATCACCTATCTTGACAGATTCTGTGTATGCCAGAGGCAGTCTTCTTAACCCCAGATCAAGCCTAATCTCTCTGCTTTCGTAAAACCTTTTCCTCTAATTCTCTCTCTAGTAAATTATATTCTGTTCTTTGCCCTTGAATAATTTAAAGATGTATAGAATAAAGTGTGGGGAGGGGAGGAAGGGGGAGCTGCTCTGTTCCATTGAGTGATACCTGGTAATCAAAGTACTGCATTCATATCTTGCTGCAGTGATCTCATTTCTATTGGGACAGCACTCCTGTGAGCACAGGCCCGTGTTGTGTTCATCCTGTTACAACCAGATAAACTCATAATGTAGACAGATAAGAGTTATGCTCATTAATCTATTAATTGCGTATTGTCACTTGTCAATATGTTTCGCTTGATGGGAAGGCGGAAGATTAGTTTGTATTGTAAGGATGGAGATTTATGTTCTATATTACTATTATTTTATTTTTATTATATTGTGTGGAATACTACAAAATGACATTCAAGCTGGTAACATCTCACCCAAACAGAGTAGAGGTGGCAGCTTTTTAAGTTTCTGAAACCAGAAAAAGGTTATGCCCCAAATGGCTTTAAAATAAAAAGCCTATTTTCAATCAAAGGACCCTGCAAGAGCTGTGACTGGGTTGAGTAACACGTTTTTTACGATGGGCATTCAGGACATCCTAAAAGTCAACGCTGCCTGAGATACCCTGATTTCCCGGGGCAGTTGAAACTTGGTGGGGATGTCATTTTTTGCTGGGAATTTGAGACTGATTTGTCTGTGACTGGAGCTGCTGGAGCAAGATTTTATTATAATTGTGTGACCTTTAATACACCATGAAGAGATTTCAAGTTCTCTATTTTTCTAGCCTGTGACAAATCAAATGTTTAACTATAATGTACAGTCACCAAGTTTACACCTTAAGAAGGGTGATTTTCAAGGGCTTATCTCTACAAAGAACAGCGGAGCAGACAGTTTCAAAAAAAGGAAAAAAGAAGGGAGAGGAACATCATAGAAGCACTTTATAGACCTATTTGAATCACAGCTTTAAGTCATTTATTTCACAGCCAAAAAGCCCATCCATGTGTGCATTTAATAATGATGGCCAATTCTGAACAGAGACTGGAAATTTTCCTCTCCATGGCAGGAAGCAAAAAAACCCCTCACTGTTTCTGAGTTGGTAACTTGACCTGTTTGAATTATTTTATTACTTGCAAGACTATCAGACAGGTGGCCAGCATTTAAACTCTGAGGACAGCTCTGGGAATAGATTTCTGTGGAACTACCATAGTTAAGAGCAGCTGATGATTAGGCAGCTCAGGCTTTTGCTAGGCACACTTAAGCAGCTCTGTCTGACAAATAACAGCTCATCCTTGAGGCAGTGATCTTCATGCCATCTATGCGCAGGTTTGAAGGATGCAGGCAGATCTTCCATACTCTGGGATATGTAATGGTGCTACATGCCTGGGCATAAGAACTTGCCTTCTTTATTTCTGTCTTGACTGAGAAAAGTGGTTTATTACCTCAAGGTAGACAAGCTGTGATCTCTAGCTGCAGTCTCCCTAATGATAGGTGTAGGGGTCTGTTTTGCAAGATCTGGAGGCCTCTGTTATTGTTGTCAAGGACGGTTGCATAGAACAGAGTTTAGTCAGACATATTTTCTCAGGATGGGGGCAGGGGTTTATTTCAAACTTTCAAGTATCAGAAAAAAGGCACTGAAATGTGTGCAGATCTTTTAGTATCTGGAGAAATCCTGTTCAGCTGTTTGACTCTTCTGGGCTTCTTTCTTTCTGCAAAAAGTTAAGGAGGGAAGTATAGGTAAATTAAATGAAATTACATGAAAGAAGAAAGAATGAAAGAGGTCTCCCTTTCCACTGAAAATGTGCCAAACCCGTTTAAAGTGAGGAAATTACTTTTCTCAGCTACCATTAATGTTTTAGCTTATTTTCCCTCCAGTTTTGGATAGCGCAAGGTGTTATGATTTGATTCTTTCTCCTCTCCTCTAACCTTGACAGAAGAGAAGGTGTTTTGGAACACACCACAAAAGATAAAATAGGAAACAGAAAAAGAATGAAGGGAAAAAGCTCTCTGGCTAGCATTCAGATATTTGTATTCACTGGACACCAGCTGTTTTTTTGTATTCAGTGCCTCAAAGGTACAAAATGGTAGCAAGGTGTGATTGGAAGTGTAATGCTTTGAAAACTTATTTAAGAATAAACACGGACCATTTAAATGCCTACAAAATAAAAAAAGTCAGAATTTGGAACTTTTCACATCTTCCTCTTTGACATGAGAGATGTACAGCTGAGGCCAGGGACACCCTCACACCACCTCCACCTTCCCCCCGAAAAATAAAATATGTGAGAAGTGTGAAAATTGTGACAATTTAATCACTGATGAGGACTGAATTTCAGAGAGATTAAATGCCTCACTTCTGGTCCCACAGGAAATGTGTGGCAGAGTCTTGATCTGGACCGAGCTCTCCCAAGTTCCAGATGAATGCCTTAACCAAAATCTCACTCTTCCTTATCACGCTTTGTTTCTTTTTCTTTCCAATACCTTCCCTAAACATTTCTTTTATTCGGTTTGTTGAGGTCAGTGGTGTCATCTGCTTTGCAAGCACAGCAGACTTACACCATTTATGTTTTCAGGTTTTTTCCTTTGTACATTGCTTATATATTGAGTTGCTAGCTTTGCATTTCTTCTTGCTCCTGGATCCCCCCCTACTGTGCAGAAGGTGACAGCTTCAGGAGCACACTGTTTTGCCATACTTGACCTGTGGGATAGTTCACACCCCTTTTTAGCCCGAGTCCTATTGTAAATCAGCCCCTTTTGATCAAGTCTCCATCCTCTTTTATTGACCAACTCCCTTATTCCCACTAAATGTTTCAACCCTGCTGCCTGCTCCCTTTGTGCTTTCTTTAATTCTTAATATTTCTGCAGCAGGACTGAGTCTGCCACCAGTTTGTTTAGTGGAGCAGAAGACAAAGCAAGGCTGGTGCTGCTGTTGTTGAATAGGTCATTGGTGCCAGCAACCTGTGCTGCAGAAGTTAGCCCCCACTGACACTGTTTTCACTCCACTTGAATGGAATCTCCTGGGAGTCTTTCTTTAAAGAACCCAGGAGTGAGGAAGGCAGGTAAATGGAAAGAAAAGGAATAAAATAATTATAGCAATAACATTCCAGCTTTCTCAGTTGTGCGTGGACTCGGCTAATCGAAATGAGAAGTACCTTAGGTACCTGTAGATGGGGTAGGTTAAGAGGTTGTCCTTTGTCCCACTGTGGCCTCTGCAGTGGGGGGCATTGACTTTTTAAATCTCTAGATTTTCTCTCCGTTGTTAGGTTAGGTGCTGTCATCTTTAGAAATAAGATCTCATTCAGAAGCACTTGCCCTTATTGAATGAGGTATAGCCATGACAAGGAAGAGAAATGACCCTTGTCTGGGCCATCGAAAGAAGATTGCAGCCAGGACTGGAGCTCTGACTTCTCCCAGCTGAACTAAAACCGTACCTCTGTGGTGACTAACTGCACAGCCGTGCCTACCAGGATAAAAGGGAGAGTTGCCGAGCATGTATATAACAAGCCCCATAGTCCAGTTCTTCTAGAGTACATGTCCCTCATCTTGAGAAATTTTCTGATTAAACAAATAGGTTTTTTAAATTATACTGCATGAGACAACAACATATTCTACATTTTCATCTAAATGAAATCCATTTTAGTTAGACACAATAGGAAACAGAAGCCATCTTTGTCAGAGGACGTTGAGACTAAAACTGCATTACTCTCTTAGGACAAAACCATTTGAATTGTAGATATAAGAAATTATATGCGTAAGTAAGGAAAACATTGGTTGTAATGGACAAGACTAGAAAACAGCTCTTTATTAATCAGAAAGCCGGTTTCTTAAAAGGTAGTAGGCAACTAGTTTTAACAGGTTCACAATAGATAGCCAGCCAGAAATTAAACCAGAAATGTGAAAGAAGAGGTAGATGCTAAAAAACCCAAATCTAAATTTTAATGCACTTTTGGGCCATGTAATGGATTTTATTGAAAACCTTCAGATAATTAAGTCTTTGTTCACAGATTACATAATGTAAATACGTGGGGGAGATGGACTATCTCCATACAAATAGGAAACAAATTTTATGAGGTAAAACTGGATGTATTTTAATATAGAAAAAAAGAGGAAGAAGAGGGGAAGAAATATCAATGTAAGATTACATGGGTCAACATAAATTTGCTTCTATTTCTGTATTACAATAAAGAACATGATCCAAAGTGGTAGAAAATACCTCTGAATATGTATAATGTTTCTTCTGAGTATCTTCCATCAAGTGCAAGAATGAGCCTAATCACACAGTATGTACAAGTGTATGTGTGCATTTATTGTACATGCTGTTGCAAGTTTTATATAGGCTTTTTACCTTAAGGGTTTAATTCTCATATAAATTCTTTCTGGTTCTGCAAAAACTTTGAGGCCTCTATTAAATTGTATGTAGCTGGCCTGTATGGCAAGAGGCTCATTATTTCCTCTCACAATCTGTGTTTATGCAGTATCTCTTTGTTCAAACTTAAGCAGGGGAAGTTTAGATTGGATATAAGGAGGAAGTTCTTTACTGTGAGGGTGGTGAGGCACTGGAATGGGCTGCCCAGGGAAGTTGTGAAAGCTCCATCCCTGGCAGCATAGGAATATAGCAGAGCTTCAAATCCTGTAGATTTTAAAAATTGTTATTATTTTGATGCTGTCTTAGCTGCAAACAGAGTTTAAATATGGTCATCACCATGATAACTTATTTCTCTTTGGGAAGATGAAACTGCATCGTATGATGTTGGATTTCTCTGTGGCTATTACATGACTGACTACCAGCTGATTGTGGTGTTGCTGTAGCATGGCTTTCTCACCTCCTTAAATGGATTTACATAGTGGTTTTGTATAACTGGAGAATTATTGAAAATATGTATTTACTTTTTGGTCCTTCTCACTAGTATATGAACTTGCCAGTGGTGATGGGAACCTGGAGTGTGTCTATCTGCTGCCCAGCACTGGTGCAGGAGGCCTCAGGGGTCTTGGAGAGGTAGGTTTGAAGGCATGTTCTCAGCAGCATGCTGTGCAGTTTGGGAGCTCCTGCTTTCCCTTGTAGGCATCCTTTGTGTGGGAGTGCTGGAGAGAGCGTAGTATTGCATGAAGCCCTCTGATGCATGGGCAACTCCCAGCCAGCTTCTCAGGACTTGTGCCAGTAGTCAGGAGTTGTTGGTTGTAGCTCCCTGGTGCTACATTGCTGGAACAAACACACTGAAAGAGGGCAGAGAACTCACAGCTCCTGGATGGAGGTGCCCAGGGAGAGCCAGGCTAGCCCAATTAGAGCTAGACAGCATCAGGCAATGGCAAGGGTGCAAAAAGCTGCAAGTCTCTGCCTTTTGACAAAGCAGCACGGGCAGTGGGATGGCTTAAGGTGTGGCCCTGACAGTTTTTCCCATAGTTCAACAAATGGATAGAATCATATCATAATTTGGGTTGGAAAAGGCCTTTGAGATTGTTGAGTCCAACTGTTAACATAACTCTGCCAAGTCCACCACTAAACTGTGTCTCTAAGCATGGTATCAACATGTCTTTTAAATACCTCCAGGGATGTTGACTCAACCACTTCCCTGGCCAGCCTGTTCCACTGCCTGACAACCCAGGGAAAGAATTTTTTTTCTGATATGCCTTCTAAACCTCCCCTGGTAGAACTTGAGGTCATTTCCTCTTGTCCTATCATTTGTTACCTGGGAGAAGTGGCTGCTTCCCAACTCACTACAACCTCCTTTCAGGTAGTTGTAGAGAACAAGGTTCCTCCTCAGCCTCCTGTTCTCCAGGCTAAATAATCCCAGTTCCCTCAGCTGCTCCTCATCAGACTTGTTCTCCAGACCCTTCACCAGTCTTGTTGCCTTTCTTTGGATGTGCTCCAGCCCCCCAGTGTCTCTCTTGTGGTGAGGGGCCCAAAATGAAAAAAAAAAAAAACCCAGGATGTTTATTTCCAAATTGCTTCATGGAATCTAACCTGAGTCTTATTTGCCCTTCATGATATCCCATTGTTACAGCTGGCCTAGTATGCTTTCCCAGTTCCTGTGGCTTGTCCAGGCTGTTGCTTGGTTTTTGTCAAGGGGGAGAGAAAGGGGTGTGTGTAGAATAATTTTTACAAATTATTTTACTTAAATGGTTTCAAGCTCTTGAAAATTTTGTGCATACATTTGCATATTTTGCCACAAAATCTTCTGATTTTGGGTTTGGAAGCAAATTAAAAAAAACCATTTCAAATTAAATGGTCAAATGGAAGTGAAATGTCCCAATGTCGTAAAAAAAAAAAAAATAAATCAAAATGATCAAATCAAGTAGTCTTCTAATTTTCAGTTCTAAATGCTTTCAAGATTTTGAAAGTGGTTTTTATCCAAATTTGGAGCTGGAAAAAGACAAAAGCTCAAAAAAAATTCTGAAGGAGAGAAAAACTCTCTTCTACTTCTCATTATTTATACTACTACAAAGTGCTTATAAAATATTAGTGTTCTAATTTGTAGCATTTTACACCTACTTTGAATAGCAATAAGGCAAACACAGCCTTATAAATAAACATAAGGATGTAGAACCTGTTTTGTTGAATTGGGACCCAAATGATTTCAGAAGGAATAATGAAAAAGAAAACTAATGCTTGTTTGTATTTTTTAGTATTTGATAGTCTTCTGTTTTTACCTGACTGAGCAGGAGTCATATGGTCATCTAGTTTCATATAAGAAATACTTAAGTCTGAATCCTTAAATTCTTGTTTAAAAACAAGGAGTAATTCTGGGTTGCTTTCAAGAACTGGGAACTAACCCAGAATTTCCACAACAAATCAAAATTAGCTCTATTGAATATTTTAAAGAAGAAAAGTTTATTTATATGTGAAATATGGAGGCACATTGAAAGCCTGTCTTCTAGGACCCCTTTTTGCTACTGGTGTATCATGCAGTGAAAATTACTGTTCTGCTATCGGCAGGGATTAACATTGACTCCTTTCACTCTGAAATACGCAGTTTGAAGTATTTTACCAAATGCTGATATTTTACAAGATTAGAAAAATATTCTATTGCAGATGCCGATTTTGAATTCCAGGCACTTTACCTTAAAGATCTTGATTTTTTCCGTGTAATGATTATGATCTTTTTCACCATCCCAATGGCAGCTCATTGTGCTACCAATCACATCACCACCAGTGTGAGTTCATAGGAGCATTCACATAGCAAAGGTTTGAAGCCTCAGGACCTTCATGAGGTTGTGTTCTCCACAAATATATAATTGCCAGAAAGTTCTGGTATCTTTAGGTGGTGCCTGTTTGAAACATAGTGCTTTCAAGAAAGATTGCCTCACCAGGAGGAGCTCTCCTAATGATGGTGGGGGTGTGGGTTACTTCTTCCCTTTGAGGGCATTCCTTTCTTTTTCAGGTTCTAGTCAGGGGTGATATATAACAGTCATTTAGAAGCCTAAACTCAAGTGATTTACCAATGGCCTAAACACAGCACTAAGAGAGCATAGGCGCCAAACAGCTTCGTCTAAATATTGATGTCCAGAGATAGTTTAGCAGACAAAATTGACTGGATCTTAATTTGAAGAACAACATTACCCCATCCTTGCATTCATGGGACTTACCCATCCTGCACTCTTAATTTATATTCACATTAGTCCCTTTTTTTCATAATGCTGTGGTGTAAGAACTCTGAGACAGCAGTTACCTACCTGGGATTTGTGTTTAGAAGTAATTTGCCAGGCAGAAGTGAGGAGACACCAGTACTCTGTGTCCTGCATCACTAGGCACAGACCTACCTTAAATGTTCTGCAGATTATTGGGGGTGCCTAAAAGAAAGAAAATCCCATAAGGAAGTAATTTGTAGCATGATGAGCAAAGCAGCCTGCTCTAGTGGTACCCGCTGACCAAAAGGAGCAAAGGTGAGGTTCTACTGAAACTTAAAACACCAAAGTAAGGTGAGAATTCATCTGCAAAACTACATCTGCATGTAACACTGAGGGTATGTGGCTACACAGCTCCACTGTTGTAAAGTTACCCAGATAATAAGAGCATTCAGTATACCTACTTTGCTACACCAAAGCTACATTTACAGGTATGCAGTAAAACCTAAGTGTTAAAGTGGTTCTATCAAGTTGCTTCACAGGGCTCCAGAAATGAGATAACCTTACAGAATTCCTCCACCCACCTGAATGGCAGTGAGCTTGTTCCACTGGAGCCAGTTTATAAATGTTGGCATTCCTGGTTCTATAGGAGCAGAGTTTCACTTTCAGGTGACTGTAGCTATAATTTGTGGCTAAAAATAAAATTTGTACAAGTTAATTTTCTTAAATGCATGCCTAATGCGCATTCATTTGTGTCTCATAGCAGAAAGGGATTCAGCTACAATGCAGCAGAGAATTAATCACTTCTGCAGCTCTCTTGATTTTTCACTAAGTGAAGCACAGCTGCGCGGTATGTGACAGGCAGCATCTGATACTGAGAACTGGACATGTAGGGAGCTGCTAGTTATGCACAATTTTTGCTGAAGCATAGTAAAAGTAGCACGACAGCTTATGGTATGTATCACAGGACCAGCACTATTTTGTTAAAGACAAGAAGTTGTTGATTTTATTTATCACAGTAGTTAAGGTGTGTCTCAGTCTTCCTCCATCCTTGTCATCCTCTTAAACTGCTGACTTCATTTAGTTTCATCATAAAATTTGAAGAGACTTGTACTTTTGTGTCACTCTCAGGTACTTTGAAGACTGCAGGAGTTTTCTTTCTGAATTTTCAGTTCATTGAGCTGTAGATAGATGTTCTTTCTCATCTAAAACTCATCACTTCCTTACCATTGAATTAAAAAACTCATTTAGGAAATTAGTGTGTGGCTTTCTTCAACTCATTCCACACAGAGCTACTCATCAACAGTACAGCAGCCAGGAACTGGCACACAGCTGTAAGTGTGTGTTTGGGGAATGTTGTCTAGGGTGAGATGTCCCTGCCCATGGCAGGGGGATTGGAACTAGATGATCTTAAGGTCCTTTCCAATCCTAACCATTCTATGATTTACTCTTGTGTTGTGCAGTGATTGTGGAAGGAAGATACGTTTATCAAGCAACCAAAAGCACATTAACACCAAGGAAAGCTGTTGCCACCTCCTACTTTCTTTGGAAGTAAAAAAGCAGAGAAGCCATGGCAGGGTCACTGAGGGGAGTATGAGCTGTGCTTGATGTGCCTCTCTTCTTTCACAGCCAGTTCTGAATCCCTGGCCAGCATAAATGGCCACAGATTTGGTGTCTATGCTCACCTCCCTTCTTTTATAAGCTCAGTGGAGTGTATGCAATAGCCTCACAAAGTAAATATTGGAGAGTGTTTAAAGGAAAGCTCCTTGATTTTTAATTATGATAATGTTGAGGCACAGGAAACTGAAGAATGAAGATGCAAAGTGAAAGCCTGAAATTCTCACCCAGTCCTGCACAGATGATGGCTTTGTGGGTCAGACCTTAGTTTTGGGGCAGAGGGTTTTTATCTGTAGTTACCTAGTGACAGCTAGAAATTAGCGGAGATCTCTGTGCTTTTGTAACTGGTTGCAAATGTAAATGCTTTAACTTTTTTTAATTTGGGCTGGGGGGGGTGGGAGAGAGATTATTTTCTCATTAAATTTGTACCCTGGGAAAGAGAGAAAAAAATAATGAACCCAAGGAAATTATTTCACTTAATTTACTTCTAGGATAATTTTTCCATTCTGCCTTTCTGTTTCACCTCATTCTCTGAAATTCAAAGACAATTTTCACTTTTTTCTTTCTTGAAAATACGTTGTACTGTATTTTCAGAAATGGTCATCCTTGGCTTTTGTGCCCCTCAGTCCCAGACCCTCTCAGAGAAGTCTGCTCTTTATAGAATAAGAGAAGTGTATGTAATTTTTTTTTAATACCACCATGTAAACCATGAAGTGATTCTCCTCCTGCCTTTTTTCCACCCCCAACAGTGGGAATCTGGGAGTTACAGTACAGAGCACCCTATTGTGGCTCCATCACTTATGCAAAGAGGTCACGGATGATGGAGTCTGAAATGCAAAAGGTGTAGGGCACTCTGCCTCTGCAAGGAAAGGATCAAAACAAATCTCCTTTATCTAATGCAGAGCCTATTACTGAATCAAATGTGGGGACGTGAAGGATCCAAGTGTGCTTTTAATAATCTGTGTTACAAACAGACCGTAATCTGCACAATTAAGCTTCTTGGAGTTGGCAGGATTTTGTGCAGTTGGCAGTTTTCCCCTTGAATAAAGGTCAAAAAGAGGGGAATGAATTAACTGATGAATACCATTTTAAAGGTACTCTATGATTCCATTGAACATTAGAAATATTTTCTTCATTGAGCTAGTGGCACTAGGGAAGAGAGAGTTCCGTGTCCTAATTTAAAAGCCCGCCTATTTCAAGAGTAGAGACAGGCTACACAATAAATGAAGGAGGAAAAGGGAATAGGAAACCTCCCTCTGTCACTGTGTAGGTGGGAGCTGGGCTGTCAGCATGTGTCTGATTGCAGCACACTGTGGATCAGGCCCTGGGGAGCACCGCTCATGTGAGTGTTACCGTAGAGTTGCCCTTAATAGAGATCCCTGACTGTTTTCTAGGTTACTGTTAATGTTTCTGGACCCCTGGGAGAAGTGGTTACTCGTTCCTGGGTGGACATCTTGCTATCCAGAATTTGATTTTTCCAATAAAAATGAGCATGCTCTTTCTTGCATGGAGATATATATGCAGTTCTACCCAAATGGGTGGTGTAGGGCTGCTCTCCCAGTAGGATAGCCACTTTTCATGATTACGATGATGCGAAAGTGTTTTCATTTGAAGAGGAAAATGCTTGAATGGTTTTCTCATCCCTCGCCCCTCCTCTTGGCAAGCAAACACACTGTTGGGGCACTGGGTTTATCACAGGCCAAAGGGGGAATTCTCTTAGGAGCCTCTTGTTGAAATGTTAGCAACACATCACTGAGCAGTTCTAAAGACCTCAGGAAGCCCAAAATTTCTCTGAATTTTCCCACCACCAGCCTTGAATATAGTTGCCTCTTTGGCCTTGCAAATCTTGGGAGAACTTCAAGGAATGTGCTTACAGCCGCCGTAGTGTGCTCATCAGCCCAGGGGCAGCCCCTCGGGATGGGAAGGAAAGCTGATTGGAGAAAGAAACCACCCATGTACTAATCTTTTTGTTTCCCATAGTTATTTTTCATCACTTTTTCTCCTTCACAAAATACATTTAAGGGAAAGGCGTTATTTGCCAGAATCTTTTCTGGGAGAGTGAGCTGGAGAAGCTGTGCTGCCTTTGCTGCACAGATTCTCAGATCCCTCAAAAGCCTCTGTCCAGCTGTCTCGCTCTCACTGCCACTGTGTGGTGTGGTTTGACTTCCTTCATCTTTTGTGTGTTGCCGTTACAGTGTAAAATTTGGGGGAAATAATTTTCCTCCATTTACACTTGACTGTTTTGGGTAATAAAAATTAATTCTACTACCATTTAGTTGGGGAGAGGCTTGGAGAATTATGGAGGGAGGCAGGGGAGGAGAGACAGATTTCTTTTGTGTGTCTGGAAGTCAAACATGGTCTGACCAAAATATCCTTTTCCTCCCCGACCTTATTTTATCTTTTCTGGTTTTACTTAGGTGCTAAAGTTAAGTGTTTCCTGAATATTATTTCAAATGACAGTTTAACTTACTATTCTAACCAAAACTGCAATAGAAATATATTTTTCCTGCATTGTTAAAATGAAACTTTATTCCTGCTCAGCTACCCACACTGTAAGCAAGAATGTATGTTTGATGTGTAGAATATATTTTTGTTAAATCACAGAATGTTTTAAGAATTAAAATAGAAGAAAGACGCAGAAAAAACACTCAGAGCTGTAATCAAACATCCATTCCAACAGCTGAAACATGTTATTACATCTTTCAGCTGATTTATCATACCCAAAGAGATTTCATAATCATTCTCAGTATTAAAACAAGGGGAATAGAGACACATTTCAATAACAATGATTGCTGTTTGGAGAATGCCAATCATGTCTAGGAGTGTTATTTACATCAGACAATATGTAGATATTGTGCCTCCAACCCTGTTCCTATTCGGTTTTGTTCTTTGACTTACACAAATGAATGTTAAGAAATGTTGACAACAAGGTTCAATAGCTAAATACAATAACCGGGGTCCTGCTGACTTCCTTTTGGGAGGAGAGAAATCTTTACCACATAAGTAATGCAATCTGATGTAGAGATAAATGTAGCTATAAATATCTGAGCTATCTTTGGTATGAAAGGTGGGGAGAAATCGAATCCGTGTACTAATTTAATTTGTGTTCACACATTAGTTATAGCTAATTTGGGAACAATTAAAAGGAAGGAATGAGAAAACCAGATGTGGAGCAGTGAAATGTATTACAGAGAAGCAGGCTTCACTCTGTGTTATTTTCTAACATGCAGGTTTTTGCTGGTGTCTGTCGCAAATCCTAAAATACCATTACAGAGTTAGCAGATGGTTCCCAAGTATTCATACCTGATAAAGCCTCCTGGGTGATCAAGCACTGAAAAATCAATATATTTTTCAACTTTCAATGGCTAGCTATTCAGTTTCATTACATCTCGCTATTCCTCCATGGCTACTGTGATATGGACACTTACTTCACCATTGCATTAAGCTCTAATCTCCAGGCTGGCTGATACAGGCAGTTAATGAATAGCTAGAGCACCACCTCAGTATGCTTCACAATTCTTCTGATCTCAGTAGGATGTTTCGGATACTGTGATCTTGTGTTTAGTAACACCCCAGTTCTTCCCCTTCTTTTTCTTTTTCCACACATGCACAGACACCCCTGTCCAGCTGTCACCTTGCTGAGCTCTGAAAGGAAGATTCAGTAAATACACATTTTAGCAGGAATATTTTGCCGTGACATTTGACTCTTCTAAATAAATAATATTAGCAAGTTGCACTAAGTCAGGTCCATGCCCCCTGGGTGACCATATGAATCACATTCTTAAATCTATCATTTTCAATAAATCCACAACTAGAGATAGGTCTTTAAAATGTCCTGCTTCTGTCTCCAGATTATCTACATCCCCCACAAAATACCTATGCTCTCTGACTGACTGTTAATGCTTTCTTTAAATCATGTTTCTTTCCCCTTTTCCTCACTTAAGCTTGCAGTACTTGCCATGCACTCTGGCCTTTATCAGTGGCTACATTTCTAGCATGGGGCATCTCTTTATGCTGCAATTTACATGAAAATGTGCAAGTAAAACGCTAGTGAATGCATCAAGTATGTGCATGCACATGGGCGCCCTCAGAAACTGCAGTATCCTATATATTTTAATTTTGCATTAGTATTACATTTAGTATTAAAGATTTCACTTAATTTTGCTATTACAGTTTATTTGAGGTTGTGCAGGGGTTACTGTCATTGTTTTTACACATCAGGCAAAGTCCAATGGAACAGACCAGGCTTATTTTACATGCACTCAGGCACCATGACATCGGTAAGCCTGGGGCAACCAGAAAACCTATTGAGTCTGATTAAGGCATATCTTAAATTTCAGACATAGGTCTTGATTCGGTCAAACATGCTGGAGATGAGAACCTGTTTGCTGGAAATGGAAGCATAAATATAAACCACATGAATATTTCCTCTTAGCCACATGAAGAGCGAGAGCAAATATCTTTGTGTGTGCCATGGCTGTGTATGGAAAAGATTGATGCTAATTAATAAGGGCCCTTTCTATCATCAGTGTTTGCACATGGCAGCTCATAGGCGGTCAGTATTACCGCTGCTGCCCCCCCCCCGAGGCCCATCCTCCCAGAGCAGTTAACACAGCAGCAGGAGGAGGCCAGGGCTCCATGCTGGCAAATGATACACATGCCTGAACAGCCATGGCTCCACTTTGTTAACAGCAGTGCTCCTCTTTTATGGTGTCCTCTCTGATGTCTTGAGGTCTTGAAATAGGTACTTGTTGCATGGTGTTTCTTGCATTGATTCCTGTCCATTGGAATGCTGTGGGTCCAAACTCAGAATGCTGTCTTCTAGCTTGATGCCTTGCTTTTGTTGCCAAAATGTAGCTTAAAAAATTGTTAGGTTGGTGGGAATTTGTCACTAAAGGAATAACGAATTTTTGACCACTTGAGTCCTTCCTTGACTTGGGCTGCAGGTATTCAGCCTGTGTTGCCTGACCATGGGAACCAAATAACTTTGGAGAAAAGGACCTATGTCACCTGTGGGCAGTTTTATTAACAACTGAAGCACACAATTGTGTCATGTAGGACCCGAGTCCACACTAGAGCACCTTCATTACCCTGCTACATGGCTGGATTTATGCTGGTAGAAGTCCTAGCTAAAAAAGCTTTTGTACAATGATTAATTGACCTTAACAAGTTTAAGGATGCTTATTTGCACACAGTTATGAAGTGTTGCAATATGTCACAAATAAGAGCAGCTTCTATTATAAACATAATGGCATAAACAGTGAAAGCTGGTTATATTTCCTTAAAAGTTCATTGCAGGGAAATGGAGAAGCTTGAGAAGCTAAACAAATCCAGGCAATAATGGAAATGTAGCATGAAATTACTTCTGTAAACAACAGCCATTCATTATTTGAACATTTTTCATAAGAGAGTCAGCAGACGAGTGTTGATGTTAAAGGGTGTGTGTGGAGGGGGAGGAGGAAAGGGGGAGATTATGAATTTCAGAAGAAATCTTCCAGGGTTATGCAGACAGACATACATCTGTTTAAAAAAAGAGGTATGTAAAGCACTGATTGATCCCTGAATATTAACAATCGATGCCATTTTCCTCATTAACTTCTGAGTGGAGCACAAAGAAAGGTATATTTGATTTAAGGGGAAGAGAAGGGAGCACTATTTAATGTTGATTTGGTGTAGTGAATAACCCCAGAGAGAAATGTAAATACCAGGCTGCAATAACATGACAGCACACTAATCATATTTACAAACGATATTAAATCTGTCCATTGTGCTTGCCTGGCTGCGGATTGGCCCGACTGTAATTGTCACTGTAACCAGCGCTGGCTTGTGGGAGAATTTAACTGCAGTGATATAAGGTGAGTGCTAGGCTTATTATTACTTTATTATTACCCGGTTTATGTTTATTAAAACAATTTGTCATGCAGAACAGGAATGGGAGAATGGGAACATTAAATCGTGCTGTACTCAACCTGAAGAAATGAGTTACAATAAAATTAATGGCAGGCAGGCCACAGCTGACACTTGTAGCCGTGTGGAGCAGCTACACACTGGTTCGTTTCATTTGCTGATCGTTTCTTGTTAGGGTCACGCCATTAAACTTACATATTGAGAACTACTGAAAATCTGAGGCAATGAAGGTAAAGTTTATGAAGCAAAAGTGGGGTTTTTTTCTGCTGCTAATGCATTCCTTTCAATTATTGCAGAAATCAGGAATGCAGATTGAAAGTTTAAATCATACTGAGTTATTAAAGACGTGTGTTGGAGTGAATGTCCTTCAATTTTACAGAGGCTTAGAGAACTGAGAAAGAGCTGAGTTTAGGCTAAAGTGAGACCATTCTCTAAAGGCTTTGAGCAAAGAGAACAGCGAGAATAGTGGTCATGAAAGGTCTCATAACAAGTTTAATAAAAGCTGCTTTATTTTCTTTCCCTGGAACTCAAGGGGTCCTTATTTGATATCTTCAAATTTATTTCAGCCCAAATCTTCATTATTTTAAAGTAGAGGCAGGAGGCAATGACCATGGGAATAGCATTGAGTCTCTTGGAATTCAGCAAAGAGGCACAGTGACATAAACCCCTCTTGTGACACAATTACGGAAGAAATTAAAAGTGTCAGGCTCTATGTACTTTAGCTGCATAGAAGAAATCTGGCCTCCTGATGAAACATCTTTGTACATGAAAAAGTAATACCCTGCCCTTGTTTCCCATTATACAACAATGTTAAGGAGTCTTCTGGGGTGATTATTAGGGATTTGGTGAAGCACAATAAATGCTGCAGATTAAATCTGAGCACTAGCAATTAGTACTGGGGGAGCAAGAGTGCCTTTTTTTTTTTTTCTTCTTCTTCTTTTTGAAAGGTATTTATTAATGAAGCTATAAAAAGAAAAACCATCCGACTGCTGAAGTTAGGGAATGTGAACCTTTCATTTCTAGCAGTTTTATACTTCTGTAAGTTCTATAAAGTCCATGGGGTAATTCTTGATTTATACCAGTGTGAGCAAGTAGAAAATCAGGCTGTCTCTCTGGGAGTTTTTTTTCCTCATTTTCTTTTTTTAAACTAAGATAATTTTTTAAGTCTTAGAGAAAGCCTCCAAAGGGGGAATTTAGCCACATATTCTCTTCTTGTGTTGCCAGTCTTAAGGGCTGGACCAACCAGCCAAGAGCTCAGCATCCAGCCAGTGCGACAGAACCCCGGAATGGGAGCTGAACTCTCTAGAAAATCAAGTTCAGTGAAACAAGTGAAGATATTGAAAAGATCTTCTTTTAGAAAACTGCTTTTTCCTTTGGGTTTTCCAGTAAGAGGGATGGCAGGTGTTTTTCTTGGAGAAGGAGCTTCACATTCAGTCTCAGTGATGAAGCCACTGCAATCGCAAAGGCTGCTCCAAACTTGAAAAACAACTATGGAAGAAAAAGTTGCCTGTCCCTACTTAGCACCTCCTCACAAGCTGATCACCTCCTTGAAATAACAGCCAGTTCTCTGAGAGGATCAGAAAGTGTCTTTGGGAATATAAAAGGAGAGACCAAAGGCCTTGACTCACTTGGTGAGGTGTGATTCAGTAAGTGTAATCCACTGCAGTGGCAAGCGCTCATGGTGGACTTGTGTGTTGCAGGCTTAGTGACTTGTGTGGTGGTTTTTATCTGCCTTTTTTGATGCGGTGCTGCAGTTGCAAATAAAAGTGGTTTAAAAAAATAGGAAAATCACTGAGGAAATAATTTCTGTGACAGCAGGGTTCATGGTTGGTAGGCCACATCTGAGGGATGAAGTGAAGATGTGAGGAGGCATAGGTCTGGGAGCTTGGATAGTCTAAGCATGGACAGCCACCTGTTATAGTGGTGGGTACAGTGGAAACAGCCAACAGCAGACATCCGTATATTGTTGGCTTTGAGTCCTTTCTGTGCCCTCTGTTACATTCATTGAAAAGAAAACACATTTTGTTAAAACATGTTGACCTGTGTGACTTTCTAAATAGGCTCTTGAATGTTACGGCAGAGCTCTGACCCAGCATTTTTAAAAGCAGGATTTTAACATAATTTTCCATCTCCATTTGTATTTTTTAACAGTCAGTAAACTTGGGGAGAAACCAGTTAGTCCTTTATTCCCTCATGTGTAAAACTCATGAACTTTAAGTAGCACATACCCTATAAGTGTCTTGCTGAATTGCAGTCCTTATTATACGTGCAAACATCCCTTTGACGTGAAGGACAAGGATAAAGTATAGAATTTTGAGTCATATTTATCACTTGGATTATTAATAATGATAACATTTGGCATCTTTATGGCACTTTACATTTTCAAAATGCTGCATAAACATTAACTAAATGGTAGTTAAGTGTGCATAAATGTTATTCAGAGCCATTACTCTCTACCATGCTAACACAGCTACTGTGAGTCTGCACTGAAACGTGTGTACTGCTGCTTGCTGGAAAATCTTTACTGCTCATGTGAAGTATCAGCTTTCCTCGAAGAACCAGACTGACCATTTTTCATTTTGTTTCACATGCACCCGAAGGCTTTTGTCCATACTATGGATTAATGGCCTGCAAAATTTCAGTTTATTGGGGAAAAAGAAGTTGTTGATTTTACTTGCAGAGGCATAAAAACAAATAAAAATAAAGTAGAGGGCTCAGAAACCAAACCACTACTCCTCTTTTAAATCACATTTTAGTTTGGTTCTTACCATGGCCATGCATTTTAATGCTCTGTTTCCTGGCTGTGGGGCCTGCTTCTGCTGCACCACATATGTTCAGAGGCTGGATGCTCACAGGGCTGCATGCCCAGGGACCAGCCTGGCTGTTCAGAGCCACCCGATATGTTCATGCATGCATCAGTATTGCCAAACAAGGTGCTAATCGTTGTCCATTGAATAGGGACTGTGCAGGGTCCTTTTATGACACATTGTTTTCCAGTGATGCATCTGCATTATATTTATCTCTCACCCCCAATTTGCAACATTTTTTTCTGTAGTCACTCTAGCTTCTATTGCAGTAATTATTTTTTCTTGCTCTAGTGACTTTCTGCTATTTCAGTGAAACAGAGAGTGGGGAATATTTTAGAAGCATTGTGCATCTGTGTCAATAGCCATGGTAAATTTGTACCTGGAAACAGTTTACTGTGTACCCCCATCAAAGAGGAGCAGAAACCAAGTGAAATGTCAGATAGCCATTTTCATGTTGGATTGCATTGATGTAATCCATGAGCAGGTGAATAATTCCACTGTCACTTAATTAAAAGTTCTAAGACCTTATGTGTTTGACCTTGTTCTTTAGCTGAACATATAAAAGCAAAATGGCTTGCTACCTTAATCTCACTTCGTGCCATTGTCCTCTGATGAGAGAATCCTCTTGGTACCTCTGATTTGTCATTGAAGCGAAGGGAAAGGCTATATGCACTGCTTGCTCCTATCTTCTGCAGTGAGTCTACCCTGACAAACTTTCTCTTGCTATCTTTAGTCTTCTCCCTGGAGCATCTAGCACATCAGGACAAGAGGGATCTCAGCCCCACAGCTTCATTTGGACCTGTTAACTGTAACTACTGATGTCGTTTACAAGAATAAACCCTTAAAGCCAGGCCAAGGTAGACAAAGAAAGAACAGTGGAGTAATTCCCTTTGGACAGCAAAGATTGGTGTTTAAGTTATTGAAAATCTGTGTAACTCATTTTCTCTTTTGTCATACTTAAAAAATCCATGAAGTTTGGCTGAGTGCAAAGAATAAGCTTTTATAGTTGCTGCCCTTCTTCATAAATGCGTAATCTTCTGGGACCATCAGAAAAGCTTTGGTACAACAAATTAAAAGTCTCTAAACTTTCCTGTGTCTCCTTGGACATTTTGTAGACCTGCAAATATAAAGCAGTAATCAATATGAAGCTGCTCTAATACTTCAAGACAAACTAGCAACTCCCAAGCCAGAGCAGGGCACAGCTATCTCACAGCTCTGCCATGGCTGCAGAGGAATAGTACCCCTTGGCTGGCATGGGGAAAACCACTTACACGAGAACATTGATTGTAAACTGTGGGAACAGTTAGATACAGCTATGTACACTAGTTACCTTGCAAACATGCTTTCTGTCCTATCACCAACTCCTGCATCTAGGCATCAGAGTCTGTAAGGTGTGCCTGAAGTTTGTGCTGTTCTGCAGGTTATGGTGTTTTGTGATCTCCTCTTCCCTTCACGTGTCCATGTGTGAACATTTCCCTTACAAGCCAATTCTACTGTAGCTGACAGGGTGATTTGAATATTCCCTCTCTCCTCATTGTTTTAGCATGGTAATTTAGTTTAACAATGCTCTCTTAGTATATCCTATCAATGCTATCTTAGTATATCTGAGAGAATTGTATTATTTTTCTTTGTGGTGAGGCACATTGTATTCAATTACAGAACATGTGCTCTTTCATATCTTGTCAATGGAACAACATTGTCAATTTAATGGCTTCAGCAGTGAATATTCAGCATGGGCCAGAGAGGGTGAGAATTATGGTTGTATTTTATGTCTCATCACTAAGGAGTAAACATTGCATTATCTCCCTAACTTAGTGAGAATTATACTTGAATCAAAAAAGGCCTTTGCACCAGCTGGCAAAGCTAAGCTCAAGGTGAAGTGAAGTGGTTGAAGGTATAGCATTTACTACCACCACCAGCTCATCTCTTGTTATTTGAGCCTTCTCTGCTCCCTGGTGAGCTGAGAATGGATTCCTGCTGTCACTCATGCATAATGGATGTATGCAGTAGTTCAGATGGGCAGTGCTGCTGACTGGGCTCCCAGCTATGCTAATGGAGCACCTAAAGGTGCAGCAAGCTCAGCTGAATCAGAGAATCTGACCACATTTTACCTCTGGAAACAGTTGTACCTATGTGCTACGGTGAACTCCAGCTCCTGGTTTGGGAACTGTAACCTTTAGACTTCTGGGCACTCCCTCAGGATGAGATGGCAACCTGGTGCCTACTCATCTATGGGGCCAAATGGCCCAATTCTTTGCTGAGATGCTGGGAAAAAAAAGTTTTTTTGCAGGTAAAAAAGTTCCCCTAACTTCTAGTCCATTTCTGATAGCTACTTATTTTTATGACAAGGAGGGCTCTTTTCTCAAGCATGGCCTGTTCCAAAGCCCATTTACATCAGCATTAAAGCTTGCCACTGACCTAATGGCTTTTGGATCTGGCCCACAGTCTCCTTATCTTCCTACATATTACTGGCACACCTTTAACCTTAGGTCTTGATTTCTGTGGAGCTCTTTAGGTCAAGCTCTATCTCATTGATGTGCTCAGGCTTAAATTGATTCAGAGAGAAACTGGCTGTTCCTCTGAAGAAATGGTCATTTTTCTTAAGCAGCTTCTATTTTTAGATAAAACTCCTTGAGACAGCAGGCAGCATTGGTGCCTGGCTGGTAGGAGTTGGAGTGTTCTTTGTCACAAACCCCTTTAGGGCACGCTACATGGGATACCCCACCACTTCCCCCAGTGGCGACAGGAAAAGCCTAAGATCTTTTTTCATTCTATTAATTAAGAGAGAAATAGCAGGGTTCAAACTTGTTGAGTAGGTGCTAAATAACAGGGCCTTCAAGAAATCTGGAGAGGGGCTTCTTACAAGGGCGTGTAGTGACAGGACAGGGGAGTATGGTTTTAAATTGAAAGAGGGTAGATTTAGATTAGGTATTAAGGAGAAGTTCTTCCCTGTGGGGGCGGTGAACCCCTGGCACAGGTTGTCCAGCAAAGCTGTGACTGCTCCATCCCTGGCAGTGTTCAAGACCAGGCTGGACAGGACTTGGAGCAACCTGGTCTAGTGG
>JBCJKH010061782.1:40001-53310 GCA_039877255.1 Loriculus beryllinus
CTTGATAGACTGGTTAAAGCTGTAAATGTCATTGTTAAAATGAGTATCTTTAACAGCTAATATCTATTAAAATGAAGTACTTAGGCACCAGAAAAGACAGTTTTAAACTGTTAGGTCCCTAAATTATTTTTGTACGATCAAAATGAGACCCTTAGGGATTAGGTGGCACAGTGGGTTAACGCATTACTCTTCTGGATGGAAGACTTACCATCATATCTTGCTTAAAAATACAAGTGAGCTTAGACTGCTCACTGTTCTTCAGGTGATCCACCATATGTGTTTCTAAAACATATTTTAATAAAATTGACTGTGATTTGTGAGGGAATTAGATGAAGACTTTGCCTGCTTCTGCCACGCTTTGAGTAAGGGTATGTTAGGACTTGGGTTCACAATTTGGATTGTTTTTTCAATGAGCTGACAAAGGGATAAACCATTCCTTTTTATAGCTGCCTTGGCCTGAGCTTCTGAGTTGACTGTGAATGGAGGGCAGAGCATAACACATGGCATGGGATGTGTGTGTTGATGTCTTCCTGAAAGCGTCTGAAGAATAATCTGACTTTTGAAGCTCAGTCTGTACCCAAGGTCTTCCATGGACAAGATGTCATCATGCAGTTACTAGATTGGACACACAGGGCTGCATGTCATTTTGTTGCTTTTGAAAAATTGTACATTTATCATATAAAGCAAGGATGATACTTCTGTTTCCTTTCTTGTATAGTGTTAAACATTCACAGGTGAGATGCACAGTCCTGAACATTTGTTCTCCCACAACAACATGAAGGAATATTTTGTATATATTTCTTCCTTGAGTAATTCCTTAATTCATGAGGACCCAAAGAGCTTACCTTGAGAAACACCAACTGTTAACAACCTTAGCGAATGTTTCACTGTTGCTTTTATATATGGGTTGACAATAAACTCATAAACTGTTCAATAGATGCAATGCAATAAGTTTCAGGACCAATGGGACAAACCTCCGTTTTTTGTATGGTTACCTTCACCTTTTGGTGCATATATCAGGCTACTGCCGGTTTGTCTTTCAGTACAGATGGAGCATGTTACTAAAAATTGATTTTTGCTTTGTCTCCATAAAGAATTTTTTGTTTTCATGCACTCTTTATTTTCAAAGGCAATCAAAAGAGTACTTACTTTATTGAACAGAACCCGAGCAAATTGTGAGCATCAGAAAGCAGTGGTGTCCTGCTTTTTCCAGCAGCAGCTGTCTCTCTCAATGCTGCATGTGCATGTGTGCACATGTGCTAAGAGAGGTTATTCTCATTTTGGCATGATTCTCATTTTGGCATAATTTTCTTTTGTGCATCCTCCTCCCCAGGATTGTGTGTCGGTGCCAGCAATCTGATGAGTACATAACATCTTGACATGCAGCATCAGATTTTAGAGACTTCCCAAGCTGCAAGGTTAGTTTGACTATGTTTGTTCCGTAAAAATCTCATTCATAGGTTATTTTGAGCAATTGCATGTGAGATGGTGGGCAACTGCTTTGTTGCATTCTGCCTAAGACTGGTGCAAAGTCTCTCTGCTGTTCATTGAACGTAAGTCTGCAGAATGAAAGTGTCCAACCCTCTGCAATGACTCTCCATAGGAAAAAGTCACACAGTTGTATATGAAATAGGAAATTCCTGCTGTAGAGCCATGAAGTATATTCATAATTCTTACAGATTATCTTTAAGATGAAATATCAGTTAAATGGTTGCTGTTTCACAGTAAATATTAATTACTTCAGGAAAAAGTGACAAGGCATGGGGACAACTGATAGCGCTATTGCCCTTTTCTCTGGTACCAGAAAGATGGAGTGTAGAGTTTGTCAGGTTGTGTCTTTCGCACACACAGAAAAAGACAAGTTTCTTTGCAGAATTAAATGTAACTGTCAGCATAGCAGTGGCATATCTGGGTATCTTCATACAGATTAACATAGTGATAGTGTATTACACTAATTTAAATTGTAAGAGTAATTTATTTTCCTATAAATACCACATCAAATGATACATCTAGACACCATTTGGCAGTATTTTAGAGCTCTGAATAACTGGCATCCCACATTGCAGTTTCCTTTAAGCACACATTTTAGTATGTCAGGGTAAGTTTTCTGGCTAATATAAAATTATTTGTATTTCACATTCTTAATTGATGCTTTTAATTACTCTTCATATACTTTAATAGTTTTCATATAGAAAACTGCTTGCTGTGCAGTAAGCCGAATCTCCAATCTGCAGCAAAACTTGCTTGAGTCAGGTTTTTGCCAGGCTCTGTGTACCATCCCCAAATACTAAATTATCTTGGCACTCTTACAGTAATCAAGGGAATAATTGTGAAGGCAAAGTTTGTTGTAAGGAAACCAAATTAGGAGGGGAAAACAACATTGCTTAAAAGAAATATTTAGTATGAACTACTCTTTTTGGTCTTCATCCTCCTACAGTAATGACTGTTTAAGCATGTGGTATAATTATTTAAAACATGCTGCAGTTTATCCTGCCTAGATTAGAATCCTGCTTTATTAGAATTCTAAAAGGCCAGTCTTCAAAGAATAAGCAAATTAAAGCTCTGTCTTGCTGTTTACAGTGCTGGGGTCAGATCACTGTTATCTACCAGCTTTAATGCGAAGCAGCCATAAACCCCATTTACTTAGTTAAACAGTTAATGGCTATTTCAATCGACAGGGGTCTTTTCATTGCCTCTCACAGTCACTCGTCAGGCTAGTGCAGTCAGGTATCTCCGCTGTTCCAGCTCATGTTAGTCACTAACAAATCCCCCTTGTTCTTCAGCAAGAACAGGGCTGATCCTCCTGAAGCATCGCAGTACTGGGTGGGTGTCCTGTTATTTTTTCTGAAATTGCACTTCCAGTGAGAGTTCAGGTTCCTTCATACCTTCTGCACGGAGCTGAGGCAGAGGGTACTCTCCAGAAACAGGAAAAGCGAGGGCTGATAGTGTTTGGGTACTGTGGAGAGGCTTCAGCTGGAACGTGTGCGTATTTTTATGACTAACATCCTTTGTTTCTGCTTTCTCCAGGAAGTTTCCCCACACCTCTTTTTCTCTGGCATATCATAGGTCTTCCTCCCTCTCCCTCCCGTTAACGTTCTGCTCCATGACAAATGATTTAGCACACTTATTTAAGGGGGAACAAGCTTTTTGAAAGTGTGTTCTTCCAGTGCACTTAGGACTAACAGCTCCTGATGGTACCAGTGTGTGTGAAAATTCCACCCAAGACTGCTAAAATGTGTGAGGGCCTCTGTGCTGTCTCACATGACATTTCTGCCAACTGCAGGAATCCATCCAAGCTGGGAGATGTAAGTGCACTTTGCAGTGGTCAGCCCTTTTGTCCTAGAGCTCGTGGTAGGGACTGGAGAAGGGTTTCTTAGAAACTAGAGATGTCATGAAAACATTTACTTGAATGTGTAGATAAATAAAAGTGCCCAAGGAGTTCAGAAAATCAAGGGGGAAAGTTGTGTTGCTATAATTTTTTCAAAGATAAGAATTTTAAAGGCAGTTTCATGTTTTTTTGCAGAATCTTGAGTTCCTATTTTGGACCATGTGTGGTTAGTAATGTTCTATTTTGGAAAATCCACAAGTATGCAGATGATTGTGTGGATTCATTTCAGCTATTATGGGAAAAAAACCTGCCTGTTCAGGCTTTTTCACAGTATAGGTATTACCTCTCAGCCTTGGCCAGGCCAAATATACAATGAAAATGGCCCTTGTTTCTCTATTGCACTGCTTAAGCTTCCTGTCCAATCCAAAGAAGTACATGAAAATAAACAAACAAAAAAGGGATCAAATTTAAATGCACAGCATGCTTGCAGCTTTTGGTCTGTTTTCTCTGTGTTGCACTTCTAAATGTAAAAAGCACGCTTCCTACCCAGATGAGGGGTATAACCAAGAGGGGAACCAAAGTGGAGGTACTCTGCTTTCTCTCTCTTACACAGATTTTATTGCATGTTTGTTCTTTCATTGTTGTTTTCTTTAGTCTAAAATAAAGATAAACTAGACAGAGAGAAAAGTGGCCAGGCGCCACTGCACAATTATAATTAATTCACTGTTAATGTTTCAGACATTGTTATAGCCTGCATTGAAATTGCTGGGGCGGGGTGAGATTAGTTTGAGCTATTCATGTACTTACTACAGGAGAGTCACATTAAATACCCACTCTAATTAATGTTTTCAAAAGGAGCACCAAAGGGAATAGCATGACTTACCACTTACAGAAAAGTTGGTTTTATAATTCTGCTTCCCAAGTCCGCACTGTGTTCTCACTTTAGAAAGTAAGGATTTGAGCACATACCATGCCATGACCCAGAGTGCAAATGTGCATAGCCTGTTCCTAAACACTGCTTCACCAGATTATACCATCAGCTTGGAAAGAAGAATGTGACTAAGCTAAGACTGAAACCTGAATATCTGCAAATCTAGGAAAATTCATTATCTAATCTGGTCTGCAGAAGCTGCAGTAGTCGAAGGCTTTTCTTTGTCAGGAGCAAAAGGGCTCAAGAAACCAAAGACCAAGTTCTGTGGTGTTTTAAGCAAAACTATAGATGGGAAAGCTGGTCTCTGCACAAAGCTTGGAAATAGCCAGCATATATTAAATATAAGAGCACTTAATGTAAAGATGAGATCTCAGCCTATAGACTATTTTAACAGATAGAGGAATAAAGTAGTTTTTGTACCTCCAAAAATATAGCTGTTCATCATTTTTCTGCTGCCAGTATTTCCTGTGGGAGAGGAAAGCCATGAAAACTGTGATCAGAAATGTAAAGATATGTGTTATTTATTACAAACCTTCTTAATTTGAACTAGGTCTTCCTGTGAGTATTGAGTCAGATTTTTCAGTCTGAGGTTCCAGTATTATATACTTAGGCTGTGTGGCTCTCCAATACTATATATTTAAGCTGTGTGTCTGAGGTGTAAAATAGCTTTTTGTAGGTTCAGTCCAAAGCCAGCTGAAAGTGTGCCTCTGCTGGCTAGTTTTTATCAGCAGATACTGAGTTTCTTAGTGAGAAAGAAGTGGTTAATGTGTAATTGAAACTCCTTTAAGCTCAGATTTTAGGAGAATTTATAACCTGCAGAAATGTTCTCATTTCGAATCCTTTTTTGTCTTTTCTTATAATCGCCTTTAAGGAATGACCTGACCACCACTTCCAAAAGGAAGAAGATTTGGGTTTTAAAGCCAAGCAGAAGTTCATATGTTTTGGCAATTTTGGGGGTATGGTGGGGGTGATTGCCATTAAATATATTTCATTGTCAATCATCATTTATGCAAGGTGACAAAATCCACATTAAATTTCTGGTGAAACCTGGTCTGCTTTTAGCATACTTATTAGTACTACATTTTCCATCATGGGTGTAACCTGAATATCCTAATTTATGACCATCTGGTCTCCAGACAAGAACAGCCCATATGATCACACTGCAGCTTCCCTGGATCAACTAATACATCCATGCTGTGACTTAAAGAATGACACAGAAGTACTCTGCAAAAAGCCTTGAGCACCTCTAAGGGAACTTTCAGAAGTAGGGGGTATCCTTCCCCAACTCCTTGCACAATGCACCCAGCAGGGCTAGTCACTGTATCTGTTTATTCATTGGTGTTTGTTAATGGTAACTTTCATTTCATTTAGGATTTGATTTGTTTACGTACTAATAAATATGATTTATAAAAGTGCCTGTGGTTCACTAATTACTGCACATATGGCGTTTTCATTTTGTAAAACTGGCATTTGCTTTCTATTATGATTATGTCTCTGTTCACCAGTGCTAATTAGTTTGATTAGACAGATAACTTTAACCATTATTAGGACTAGATTAAAGAAACTTTGCATGCAGGGGAATGCAGGGAAGAAGGATACAGCACCAGTGAAGATAGGTCAGCAGCACAGAGTTTGTTCCTCATTAAATATTTTAAAATTACTCTTTGTTTTGTTTTCCACACAGAAGAACTGAGAAGCATTCACATTTAGCTACTTACAAAAATCCAATTAAACACAGTTGTTTAGCATGAATTTGTTAATCAGAGTTAATCTTTCCAATGAATGCATAATTTGGAATCTGTCTCTAAAATGTTCATTTAAGGATAGGAATATTACAGACAAAATAAAAAAATAAATGAGATTCTTTTCCTTGGAACTGACTCTCAATATGGAGAAATATTGACTGATTTGTGTTGATTGTCCTACATGCTGAGGGACAGAAGTAAAATTGGATACTCAGCTCACCTGGGGTGAGCTGTGTTTTTCCTAAGTCTCTGAAATTGTTGAATGGTGTCATCTGAAACTCTTCAGAAGAAAACAAAAAGAAAGAAAAGCACCTATTTATTATCCATTCTGGGATAAAAATAGTTATCCAAGGCAGAAAAAGTTTGATATTATTTTATTTCTTCAAATGGATTCTCTATTCTAAAAAAGAGAGGCACCTTTTCCTTACCAATACCTTAGAATTTACCTTAGAGCACTAAGAAAGTTGGATGTGAATCACCTGGGCTCAGGCAGTAAGGCCAACAATTGTGATCCTTTAGAAATAGCCGCTGAGTGGTGGTAGACTTTATGGCACCCATTACCTCAGAAAGGAGACTAACTGGTACTCACATTAAGTAGCTGCGGGGACACTTGTTTCATTAAGATGACCACTCATTTGACTTTGGGTGATCACCTTATATTCATCTAATTTCTATGTAATTAATTGGTTGGGTATGAGAGTCAAAATGGTGCCTGTTATGGATTCATGGTTCTGTTGGAGGCTCTTGGGTCTCTCCTTGCTATGTTAATGTGCCAATGTCATTTGTGAGTGGCCCTTTTACTTTTTGTCTTTTTCCATTTTCAAAGCAATTTGCAAGGGAACAGAAAAGTTCTTTTATGTCTAAAAGGAATTGTGGGGATATTGAAAAAGACATAAAACTGCTATTGAAGGGTGAACACATAGAGAAGCAGTAAACTAGATTGTTGCAGTATTTACTCTCTCCTTGGCTCTTCTAGAGGATACCTCCTGCCATGCCTTTCAAAGAAAACCCCAGACAATTTAAATGTCAAAGTTTCAAGTTTCAACGTGCATCATTATTGTTGGAAGCATTTGCTCCAGGAAAAGTTTCAAAATTGCCATTTCTGTATCTTAGAAGCCTGTGAACAGGATGGCCAGATTCTGAGATGGTATAAGTTGGCAGAGTTTCCTAATTTCAATGCAGTTTTACACCGACTGAAAATCTGGCCCTGGAGAATGAATATTTATGCTGTGCCTGAGAGGTTTGAAAACCCTTTTTTTAAGTGAGAATGAATAAGGAAAGGGCTGGGATATGCTCTGTGCTGATGAACCCAAAGCCAAATATGACCTTCCCTTGACCTTTTATGCATTTAAGTTGAAAAAGGCCATTCTGATACATTCCACTGGAGCTTAAAATGCCTATATTTCAATTCCAAAGGTCAAGCTCTTCTTTTTAGTATACTGTATGACCTAGCCTTTATCTCTTGCCCACTGATGTTGCCTGACTGTGATTCTTATATCCCATTGACTGTTTGCTGTTTTTCTGGCTAATGTGAAACAGATAATTGAAATGATTTTAAGCTATGTGTCAGTTCTGATTCTTGCTATGTCTCCTGTGCTTAGTGCAGCTTTAGTGGCGCCAAACTCATTAAGTATTCAAGAAATTTTAGATTACTGTGTTAACTATATCTTAATTAATGTATTCATCTTAAATTCCACTCAAGCCCTTTTGAAGGTTGGTTTTGTTTTTTTTTTCAATCACTGTGTCTATCTCTAATATCGCTGAATTCAGTCATTTTTCTTCAACCTTTTTTTTTCTTTTATGTTTTGAGGGCTATGGATACAGTTTTTTGAAAGGCCCAAAGTGAAACGGAACTATCTCCAGGACATAATGCTTCATGCTTGTTTAAAGGCAAATCACCACATCTCCAGTGAATGGAAGCCCAGCCCCCTTGGAATGGAGGGACAGGAACTGGCACTTTTTCAAATCTCCCTGAAACTTTGCATCACTGGAGGTATGTCAATTTGGACAGTCTAGTCCAAAATAAAAAGGTGGTCAGAATGTTCCTGTGGCTAGTGAGGTACATGTCTGCCTACCTTCTTCTGGACTTAAAACAGTCTCTATACTGAGTGGTTTCCAAGAACCAGAATAAATGCAGTCCTATCAACTGGGCTGACAGTCCTTGAGTATAGTTTCTCTAGATAGACTCACAAAGCAATCATTGTCTGTAACAATGTGTCCAATTACTTCATAGAATAATAATTTATAATAAAATCATTTTTATCAGACTATTTTACCCTCTTCTCTTGAAGACCAAGTCAAACATATAGGAACTGTAGAACATTTTCACAAAGCTGAGGGAATGCTCCTACGCAATAACATAACCAATCACAAGTATCTTTTTACAGATCTATTGTCACTTTGGTTGATTAACGCGGCTTAGTGAATCCTTGGTGATGAATAATTTACCAAGGGACATATCCTGACACACAGTTCCTGCTGATATTGCACAGTTCTCAACAAACCTGGACCAGATGTTCTTGTCCCACCTCTTGGCCATGTTTAGGTTTCCCTCCAGTGATCAGATGAGAAAGAACCCAGCCTGACTGCAAAGATAAGACACAAACTCCTTCCAGTGTGAGGAGAATTGATAAAGAGCAGTTCGATACATGATCCTCTTCAGTGGGCAGTGAGGCCCACAGTCTTAACAGTGGGACATCCTCTCCTTTTCTTCTGCTAGATTGTGAAATTTCTGTAGTGGAAAGAATGTAACACTGCAATTATGTAGTAGAAAGCAAACAGAAATATACACTGGGGGGAAAAAAGTATTTCTATATGTACAGAACAAAGGCAAAGCAGTGTATTTTTCTCTAATTTCGTTCTTGGAAGGGGCACCTGGTTTTGGCGACAGTTTCAACAAAGTGATACATATCCAGGATACCAATTCCAGCCTGAATTAGTAACATCTGGTAAAATTGAGAGCAACTGGAATCACTTGAAAGTGTCAGGCAGCATTAAGAATTGGCAATGCTACCAACTGCAACTATTATGAAGGCCTAAATAGGCTGCTGACCATAGAAACCACTTGGACAAACACAGCTACACACAACAGTTCATGTAAATAAGTGGAATTCTGTTAAAATCAGTATAGTCACAATTACATATGCTGTCTTTAGTTTTATTCTCTGTTTCAGCTATCTGTTCAGCTATGAGATAAAACCTGACTAGCCTTACATTTGTACCTTCCAAGTAGGATTGAAAGGACTATTTGTAATCAGAGTTCATCCCCAGAACTCAGAGAGTAAATACCACTAAATCAACTGTATGCCCAGCTCCTGATGTCTCCATCACTGTATTTTCTCCTGAAGGATGCATATGTTTACTACTCATTCTTTTTCCAACTGCTGGAGCTCCAGAAGTGCCTGATGGCAGCAAGCAGCCTGAACTGCCTTCCTGAGAATTTTGCATCTATTTTATTTCAGGTACTTCCCAGATATCTTGGACTCTGCTAGGACCTTGAATCGACCTGCTTTAGGTTACCTGAAAGGGATAGAATGCAATGTAAGTGCTAATTATCTCTATTCTTAGTAGGTGAGATGAATTTTACTTGGTATTGTGGCAGAAGCATCAGCATAAGCACCACTGAAAGTTTGGTGGGAAATAGGTTAACCCTTTCTCTTACCATTATTGCTCCCTGTGCAGATATCTGCTATAAAAATCAGGTTAAGTAATGTAAAGGTTTAATTCCCACAACCATCACCAAACTCCTCTTCAATTTGGAAGAGGTTTGGTGATTGAGTTGATGGTAGGATTCAGGGAAGGAGCAAGTATTTCTTGTCCCTTGGATGAAGCAAGCTACTTTTCTGAACTTTGCCTTGGTCTTGCCTGAAGGAAGCTACTGTGTGTTTTAGTCATTGTTTAATTGAGGGCAGTTGTTTAACTTCTGTTATATTTTTATTTAGAAAGGCAAAAGACTCCTTGGATTTATTTGTTATTACTTTATAACAGCAGCCATAGTGTGTGAGATGCTTCCCAATCAGAAAGTAAATTTATGAAATCGATTATGTGATGTTAAGCCTGCAATACCCAGGCTGGACTCTGCAGTCCAAGGCTGGTCTTGAACACCAAAGTCCAGCCCTCATTCCTACAGTTTTGAGAAAGAAGAGGTCATAAGGCCATGACAGGCAGTTGATGCTCATAATGCAAAAGAAGAAAAAATTTAAGTAATTTCTCTGTAGGCAGCATGGCAAAAGTGAAGCTAACAAGAGATCTGTATAAGAAGGTGAAAGTACTGATAGGAATGTAGTTAAATCTGAATGTGAGGATACAATATCCTTCTTTCCTCTGAACGACCTATGACAAGAAAGCATATGATATTTGGGGTTTAGAAAGTTTTTTGCCTTTCTGTTTTGCTCTTATCCTGTGTGTTATTTTTCCTTTTCTACCTTGAAGTTATTTTCCAGGCAATTTTCATTTTGCCCTTCACAAATGGTGTTGTGAGCACTGAGTCATGGGCTTGTGTTTTTAGAAAGGTTGTCAGTCACAGCTATTCTCATGCAGCAATATGATTAGCTCAGGTTTTTACCGTAAAGTATTAATTTAACCAAAGTTTGAACACAGTGGGGGGAAAAAAAAAAAAAGGATCAGTGGGTGAACATGCCAGCTTAAAAAAAGAGATAATGCATTGTATGAACGGTAGCCTTCCTTTGGGATTGTGGGAAAGGATGGAAAAGAAACCCCACATGCAAGAGATGCTCAGGCACTGACATGGGAATATGTTACTAGCCCAGTCTCACCAGTGGCTGAGGAGGCTGTGGGCACCAGACCTTCCACAACCTGGTCATCTCAGAAACCTGGCCCTGGCATTCCCAGCCACACACAATCTCTGCCTGAGGTCTCCTCTGCAGGCTCAAGCATACGTCTGGCTCGGGGGGGAGAGGGGAGGTGGGTGTCAATAAGGTGTCTGGTTTGTGGGTGTCTCCAGGGGATTCTCCCACAGTCTATCACACGCATACTTGCAGTAGTTGAAGACTGCTGGAAGACAGAACAGGAGAGGTGGAACTGCTTGGTCCCTAAGTGAGCCAAGATTGCCATATCACCATGTGTTTCAGTGCTGCCTTTTTCTTCCACTCTCTGTCCTGTACCTGAAATTTGACTGGTAATCGACCAACATGAGCTGAAAAAGTGGTGTTAGACTGAGCTGTGAATTGACCTGCTTTTGTCAGTTCAGTCACAGTTTTATTGCTGCTTTAGCAGGATGCGTACAAGTCAAAGCCCAGCACTTCTGTCACCCAGAGAAAAGCCTGGCAGGCTGATGTTCCCAGAAACAGTTTCCACGTGTGGAGAGGCCAAGGGTTCCCTTTCTCCTCACCTGCTAGTCCAAACTTCACATTTTCTTTCTAACCAAAGAACAACCTAGAGCCAAAACAACCTGCAGGTGTATGCCTCTGTGTTTCCCCACATCTCCAATACTGCCTGGAATTCATTTGCGATGGTGTTCAATAAGACTTCCTGAGAATAAAACCAAAATCTGTCCTTTTCTAAAGGTGACCATATTAGGCTCATCTCTTTGTAAATGTTAAGTTTATTACAGGAACAATAGACTGGATTTTTAAAATCAAACCATTTCAAATGTGGGAGACCAGGAATGAGAGAGAATTTTAATGCCTTTTATAAGAGACTCCTCTTAAAGCTAATTTAGCTTTCTGCACAGCAGCAAATATGTCAGACAGTTCACCCAAAAGGTAGCTGAAAGAATGTGTGCTTATACCTCTTATTTATACTGAGATTTCAAAATAAGCTTTTTGAAGAAGCTGTGACATTTTATTTGGCTTCATTAAGCTAAGACTATTGCAATGTCAGACTGTTTTCTTAATTGATTATAACTTTGCCTTCCTCATATTGCAAAGCTTATGAGTGAATATATTGCCCAGTGCCTCCGCAGCTTGGCCCAAAATTTGGCTTAGAGTACCTTTTTTATACCTTTGTTTCTCACACAAATATCTTTGCTGTTGCTTCTGGTAAATGAATAATTTCCAGCAGCTCAGGATGCTTGTAAATAGTCATGATCTAGCCAGCATGTCTGAGTGACCCTACAAATAGCAAACATGGGAATGCAGCTTAGCATACATAAGCAACCCTACAATAATAACTTAGCATTTGCAGTTCAGCAGGTGGGAACAATCTTTAGAACTAGACTGTAAATAAGCTGTTGAGAGTGTCATGGAACTAACAGATCTGAGTCACTTCAGAGTTTTCTTAGTTTTACACATGCAAATTCTCTTCTTTTAAATTAGTAGATACTATTCCCTAGGCTTGCAGACCTGTGTTATTTTTCATCAACAGTATCCAATCTGTTGCTAGACTTGTTTTTTCTGGAAGCTGTCCCTATCTCTCCAGCTCAGTTCCTAACTCTTACCATGCCTAAGTCATCTTGCACCTCACTGCTTCTGCAGCTGCTCGGCTCAAATCATGAAATCTGTTTGCAAGCAATAGCCTCAGCTCCTGAGAATCCTGAACAAGCCCGAGACATTATCAGCTTTATTCTTGGAAAGGAGTAAAGTAAAGCTCAGAGTGTGAGAGATTCTAAAAATGATGAAAATGTCATTGTTATTTCAAAACGTTATTCCCATATGGTCAGGGAACAGAATGATGCTCGGGTTATATAATTGACTTTGCAAACACACCTGCTTGAGTAGGTAGAGTACGGTGGAAAAAAAAAAAAAAAGCATTTAGGTTCAAAAAATAATGCGTTGCTAATTTGGTGGCAAGGCTGACAAAAGAAATGCGAACTTGTGAGGGAGGTGTTTCGGTGCGCTGGTGCAGTGCCATCGGGGATGGGGATAGACACCTAGTGGTGGGCAGGGCTGCTTACAGGGGCCCGAGGACTAGCTTGGGAAAGCTCTCCCGTCCAGGCAAAAGCCAGACCCTCAGCCAAGGCAAACGTGCACAGCCTCATCCGCAGCGTGATTTACAGCCCTATGGCCCTGCTGCGGCACAACTCCCCGTCTTGTGCAGCCTCCCTTCTGGAAAGAGGGCAGAGGCTCATTCCAAGCAAGCTCAGGAAAGTGGAAAGGAAATATTCCAATTTTATATATATATAAAATTATTATTTTATATATATATATAATTTTCTCCTTACCTGGCCCTCAGTTATTCACCATATTTCCTTCATGAAATATTTTTTAACAATCTTAAACAGAGATTTAATTGTGCAACAGTTTATTTCCCAAAGGAATATAAATTTGGGCAGAGAGCTGCTGTCACTGGGGGTGTCACCTGCCTGAAATATCATGCCTTTAGCCACCCTCCCTGAAGGAATTACTT
>JBCJKH010061785.1:2715-15009 GCA_039877255.1 Loriculus beryllinus
CGATCTGTCCACCACTCAACCATGTCCCTAAGCACCACATCTACACATCTTTTAAATACCTCAATGGACTGTGACTCAACCCCTTCTCTGGGCAGCCTGTTCCAGTACTTGACAACCCTTTTGGTGGAGAACATTTTCCTAATACCCAGTCTAAACCTCCCCTGGTGCAGCTTGAGGCCATTACCTCTTGTCCTGTTACTTGGGAGGAGACTGACCCACACCTTATAACCTCCTTTCAGGCAGTTGTAGAGAGCAATAAGGTCCCCCCTGAGACTTCTCCTCTCCAGACTAAACAGCCCCAGTTCCCTCAGCTGTTCCTCATCACACCTGTGCTCCAGACTCTTCATCATCTTTGTTGCCCTTCTCTGGACCCACTCCAGCACCTCAGTGTCTCTCTTGCAGTGAAAGGCCCAGAACCGAACACAGGATTCAAGGTGCAGCCTCACCAGTGCCGAGTACAGGGGGATGATCACTGCCCTGGCCCTGCTGGCTGTGCTGTTTCTGATACAGGCCAGGGTGCTGTTGCCTTTCTTGGCTGCATGGGCACAAGCTGGCTCATGTTCAGCCACGGATGACACAGAGAGCTACATGCAACTCTACGGGACAGCAGATCAGAAGAGGAGCACTTCCATCTTCCTAAGTTTCTATAAATCATGCTCAATTCTTGGTTTTCTTAAACCTTTACCTATCTGATGGGGAGGGAAGCCAGCCTGCAACATTTAAATTCAGGGAAAAAAAAACCCCACAACAAAACAACAAACAAAAAACAAAACAAACAAAACCAACAAAGCACCCAACAAAACAAACAAACAAACAAACAAACAAACAAACCCCGAAAGCATAGCAACCCCCCAAAGGCACACCTGACGTGAAAACGGCAAGCGCTGTTGTTTTAAGTTCACACCGGTCTCCACGTCCCTTAGAGCTACCAGCGCGCAGCGCTCAGAGTACATTAGCTCATAAAGCAAACCCATCCCGGACACGTCCAGCTCCTCCCGGAGGACCTGCCCGCCCCTCCGGTCTCTCCCCGGACACATCCTGGGGCCGCTCCCGCCTCTCGCAGCAGCCTCGGCCCCGCAGGTCAGGCGCGCTGCGGACCGGCCGCGCCGCCGACGGTGGGGCACGATGCGGGGCAACGGGGAGCTGTGGGAGGCTCAGCCCGGTCCGCCCCGCCGCGGGGACCTGCGGAGCAGCAGCTTCCCGGGTACCGCCTCCTCGGGAAAACGGCCGCAAAACAGGCGAGAGGAAAACAAAAAGTAAAGCAGCAACAAATGAACCCGAACCCTCCCCGCGACCGCGGGGACCCTGCGGCACCCGACCAGCCCCCCCGCAGCGCCTCACCCGCTCCGCCGCTCCCCGCCTCTGCCTCCCCGGGGATAAGCCCCGGTTACAAACCCCGGTTACAGACGCAGCGCCGGCACCGCCCGGGGCGGGGATCCCGCGGGGCCGCCCCCCCCTCCGCCCCCGATCCGACCGACCGGGGCCCGTCCCGGCACCCCGCCACTACCGGAGGCAGCAGCCGGGCTCCGCTCGGGCCCTGCTCCGGCACCGGGTGCCGAAGGGCCCGAGTGAAGCCGGGGTGGGAGGGTACCTCAGACAGCGTGGTGGCCGCGGACCCTTTTCGGGGAGGAAGGCTGACCCTGGGCACCCATCTCTGCTGGCGGTGACTAGCTTCAGTCAGTCTGGCTGCCTTCAGCTCAAGAAACAAGTGGAGTTCCGAGTTTCCGTAGCAGTCCCTGCAGCTCCTCTATCAGTCAGATACAATTCGTACTTCGGTGTCACAGTTATTTTACATTTTACAGCAGCACTTCCCTTAATGGAGACCAACACTATCATCATCTGTTTGAAATCTATCCATGAAATCTCAATACAACTTATGACTGCAAAGTTGTTGTGGTTTTCTCCTGTCACTGAATGTTGATTTCCTCACTGATTCAACCCATTATGAACATGATGAAGTCCATTTGTACAAAAAGAAATTCACCCTCGCCAGGTACTCTCCCATATAGCAGTCTTCTAGGTGTAATTTGCCCTGGCTGTGTGTAGAGAATTTGCATAGACTGCGGTAATTTATTTTCTGGTTACATATTAGAGAACAAATTTTTTCCATCTCCCTAGGGACTTTGCAGGAAAAACAGAAGGGAATTGTAATGGTCTGAACAAGTGACGCAAACATAAGTCTTCTACAGAGTTACAAGCGGTTTGCTCCAGTTCAGAGCCAGGACAAATTTACAGGGTTGTTGCGCTATGTTTTGTTTGCTTGTTTTCCTAAAATGTAAAATACTAAAATGGTTTGAGATAGAAAATCAACACTTTTTGTACAACAGTGAAGAGATTCCTGCTGTCTGTCACAAATACCAGATTGTTTCTCCATCTATCTCACTCAGGGCAAGGAACAAAAAATAGGCAAAACCTAAACACTCCAGTGCACTCACAGAAAGCCGCAAACACGCTTATCCAAGCAAAAGAAAGTCTAGGCTTAAAATCCAGCTAAAAATAGCAAAAAGAAATAGTTGGCTTGAGAAGTCTGAAGCTGTCAGGTTTGTAGTGCTGTGTGCTGCTCCACTGAAAAATCCATTTTGGAGTTTTGTGCCATCTCTACACTTCCCGCAGCATCGGCTGCCTGGTGCTTGCTTTTTGGCCATGCAGTTTGCGGCTTAATGCAGCTGTGTCTCAGGAGGGGCAGTTGGGAGATGCTGTTAGGATACAGATCACACAGGATCCACCTGCAAAGGCTCCAAGGTACCTGGGATTTGTTTCTGAGCCATCTTTCCTGAAGCTATTGCATACTTCAGCTTCCCTTCCTAGCTTCCTTCTCGCCTTGGCCAGGCCTGTGTTGGTGCCACTTGGTAGTTTAGCTTTCCAGCCAACCCCAAATTTGCCTCAGTCTGCCCTCTCTAACCCGTGGTCAGATCTGAGGATTTAATAGGTGATTTCTTTGTGCAAACAGGCCTGAAAGTTAATGTTTATCTGGTTGCTGACTCACTAGAGAGGAGAGATGAAACACGCTTAGTTCAAACACTGCAGATCAACCCCCATATCCATGAGTCCTTCCCACTTCCCAGCTCTGTGCATTCTTCGCAGGATATTTATTCTGCACTTCAGTGCGATACAGAGAATGGCTTATGCCCCTCTGCACGTGCTATTGCTGGGAATAAGCCCTGGCAATCAATCAAACAATGATCACTTACTTGAAACCACTTGAGGTGGTTTTTAACACTGTCTATATGCTTTTTCTTCCTCCATAAGTTCTTTCTGGAGCTCTTCCCTGAGCCAGTTATGGAGACCTCTCTACTACCTATTCCCATTTGTGGGCTTTGGCAGAAGAATGTTGTCTCCCCTCCTTCAAGTTGCTGAGACAGGACAGCCTTTGCCTGCCTCCTTCCTCTGCAAGCCTCTCCTCAACCTGGGATGCAGGCAGCTTTGGTGAGTTTGAGCCAGGTAACACGCAAGCCTCCCACATTCTATGTTGGACTGGTATGGTGTGCCATTTCTGTTGGCTGAATATGAGTTAGGATAATTCTAAGGAGAGCAAGCAAGGTCTAGGTCTGGGGCTGGGTCTAGGTTTGTGTTGGGATCAACTTCAAAAAGCGGAATAGCAGTTCACTGGAAGGCAGTTTCTGTTACAGACTGTGCAGAAGTGGAAACACGCTGCTATGAGGGTTCAGAAAGTGTGAACTTCCCCTAAATACCTTGGAAAACAATATAGGGATTCAGAAAAAGCCATACTTGGAGCATGCATTCAGTATGTTTCTGCAGAAGTAATGCCCCCCTTGCTTTGCCTCCAAGTAGGCAGCAGCTCCATGGGGACAAGGGGAAAGCTCCAAGGAGCTCTGACTGGAAGCAACCCAAGTTTGAGTCTCTTCCTCCAGACTTTCTGGTCATGGCATTTTGCAAATGTTTGTGATGCTCAGATAAGGCTGGTGGCAACCTTCTACTGCTTAGGGATATTTATGATATTTCCTTCACTTTAGGGGAATATTATGAACTTGCCCATGACATGAACCTCCAGGTTTTTCTGCAGGTTATGGCATCTCCAAGCAGCAGGCATGACTGTGACTACCTCTGCTTGCAAGAGACTGCATAGCAATTACAGCAAAAGCTTATTCTGAAAGTTGTGCTAAGCAAGTGTGAAGACATTTTAACCACTTCTGTTTAACCCACAAATCAAATCATCAGCAGAAGCAACTGCCACGTTCTTGCCCCCATCTGCAGGTCAGTGTCAGGATTATAGCCACATCCCAAAGAACGCAAACGATTCAAAAGGAGCATGAAAAGAGTCTGCTGAAAACAAGGCAACAGCAATCCAACCCAGTAAAAGCAGGAAACCTAGCTCTCTTAGAGCTAGTCTGAGCTTCACCCTTCCTTTTTTCAAGTCCATTATTAACATTCAGGAAACATTTCCCTGTTTATCATCGTTTATTACTACTACCAAGGGCAGGTATAGTCTAACACACAGGTAAGAATAATGCCTATGCAGCTGTGATCTGCAGTACAGGAGCTTTCTATACCTGATCACCAGCCTGGTGAAGTGCCAAAATTTAGAGCACAGCTCTACGAACTTACCAACACTTCTCTTGGAGCGGTTAATTCTGCTTTGCTTTTCTTGCTCTGTGCACAGGTCTCTGTTCTTGCTTGCTTTTCTGTCATGTCGCCTCTGCATTTCCTCTCCAGAGGATCACCCCACAGCTGGATATTGCTCCCCTGAGTTCTTTTGCTGGGGGTAGAAAGAGTCTCTACAGACTTTGTGTGTCTTCACAGATCAACAAGCTGTGAAAGGATCTGGCTTCCTGTTTCATTTCCGTTGAAGTTTTCGAAGTCACACAGGCTGCGTGTGCTTCTCCATATCCAAGCCACAAAAGGAAAAAACCCAGAGAATCAAGCATAACTCAGTTATTTGTAAAGGCCACACTGCTGCCTCCCTCATTCCTCTTCTAAGTTGTCTGAGGACTGGCGATTGCAGGGTGATTTTTAAACTGTGATGTACCACCCATGTGGTGGTATCTGTCTTAGCGGTAGTGCTCAGAGAGTCACAACCTTTTCTTTTCAACTCCAATGTCATGCCTGATCGCTGAGTATTTAACATTACTTCTCATGAGGTCAGTGCGTTTGGTGTAGAAGCACTCTGACTGTGAAATGGAAATGGGTGGTCCACATAATCATCCCTTCTCTATTAAGACATGGGCCATGCTATGTAAAAGTGAAGTTAGCACCAACATTATTAAATCACTTGATAGATACGGCATTTTTAATAAAACCACACAAGGGGTACTTCAAGGGATACTTTCCTTTCCCTCCTCACTCAGTGTTTTAAGCTAGATGTTTTAAAGCTACTAATTGCTTCTTAATTACACCATTGGAAGATATATCCCAATACCATAACTTTGCAGTTAAATCTTACTGAGCTACAAGTTAAAGCTTACTAAATGCAGTCTCCCAGTCTTAAAAAATCTAGAGGTTCTTGTTTCAGAGGCAGAAACAACCATTTGCCTGCCAGATTCCTCTTCAGCTGACTGCTGCTCCACCTTACAGATGGATTTAAACAAAACCAGAACAAAACAGAAAAGAATTGCTGGAGTTTATTCGGTTGCTGACTCACATTTCCTCTTTTGTTGGAATGCAGCTTTCCCTTTCCATATCTTCTGCTGCATCTTCAGGGCATGGTGAAAGTGCTGGGACATCTGAATGCTCTGTGTGGCAGGGATCTAGGAACTTCGAAGAGTTTTTGAAAGTGATGTTATTATCTTTGCTCCAACAGGATCGGGTAACAGGCAAAAAAGGGTTTCAAAGGGAGAAGAAGACAGACCAGGTCATTCTGCCCCTCTTCCTTGCAGGAAAGCCTCACCTGAGCTTCGGAACTGAACTAAGATACAAAAAATACAGGATAAATTCCACACACACACCCTGCACCTCTTTTTTATTATTATTATCATTAGAAACAAGTGAGAGGTCTATGCAAGGTCATGGGGAGAAGGGAAAGACAAACCTAAAATGGAAGCTGCAGAGTTTGATGTACTAGAGGCAGTGAGCACCTGGGCTGGTGCAGTCCACAGAGTAAGTAAGAATAGCTGTTGCACTAAGTAGCTGGTGTTTGCATGCCTGCCTGTTTGCGCTCTTTATCGCATTCACAAGCTGATGAGGAAATTTCCTTTGTCCACCGCCATGCTCTGTGGTGGGTGTTATCAGACGGCCTCTCCTCCCCGTGACATTCCCTTGTGGTTCAGAGAGATGCAGAAAACGAGGTCTGCATTTGACTTCACCGCAGCTCAACGCACTTGTTTCCCTGCTCGCCAGTGATAGGGGGACTCTTGGTCTTTAATGGCAGCTAGGAAACCCAGACATGACGTGACACAACATGATCCAGTGATCTGAGAGCTTTAAAGACAAATGCTTCAGAGATGCCATGACTGCATGAGCTTCTCTCAGAGCTGCAGGCAGTTTCATCTCTATTACTGAGCTCTACAGCCAACTTCTGCCTTTCTTTCCACTTTTTCCCTTTCTATCAGAAGCAGACTAAATATCCCCAAATATCCCCAACCTGTGATTGCATGAACCTCACTTCTCCTGTAAGTAGTTGCCCTACCCTCTAATCTGTTACCTAGGAGAAAATCACCCTTTTAGGAGCAATTATCTTTGTCACGGACAACTTGCTGCTGCAGCTGGATAGGTTGGGGGCAGGAGAGGTGCTGTCCTATGCAGATGCCTAGCAGGTTACTTAGTGGGTCAACAGGTTATCCTTTTCCTTCTGAAGACTAATAAGGGGATTAGCATCACTAAAATCTACTTTCTGGACAGATAAGGATTTTGGAAGCATCAGGCATGATTTTAGTGCAGAGTTGCCTCCTCATGCCTTGGCTTAGGTACGGGAAAAGGAATCTCTGTTAAAAAATTTGTGACATGTTTTGCTTTTGGACAATCAGATACTTCATACTTGGAATAAGAATGCATATATATATTACGGCTCCTTTTTCTTTAGAAATCAGTATGGAAAGACTTAGAATTCAGCTGGTCCTTTAGGCTCTAAGATGCTGCTGTCAGAAGGAACAAGACACAGCCTATTTGTAGCGTAGGCATTTGCCCGTTTTTTTTTTTTTTCTCATTATCTGACATCAGTGCCTGGCTTTGCAACAGTGACTAAATATTTACATTTTGGTATCAAAAGTGCACAGCTGCGAATCAAAGTAAGCATTTTTAGAGCTGGGCGCTGTGAGTGAGTCACTGAGACTACAGCTCGGAAGATCAGGGCACCCCTTTCCCTGGGCTTCTCTTCTGAAGTAGGAGGAACGAGCCATTTTCTGCCACCTCTGCTCAGAACTGCATCAGTCATCAGTGATGACTTGTTGTGTACTGCAATAGCAAAGCAGAATCACTAAGGGGAAAAAGGAGCTCATTCTTTTCAGAGGAAGAAGTCACCCCAACCCAAAACATCAAATGTCATCAGTGAAAAGAACAAAATTTCTTCAGAAGGAGTCTTAGCAACAAGCAAGAAAATGAAGCAGACTTGAAAACCAAGGCCACTAAGGGAAAGCAGTAGTCTGTGCACAGAGGAGCAGCAGTGCTGACAGAAAAATCATGACAATGGCTTGGGCATGCACATGCCCCCTTTCATAATGCAGCTTATTAATCTAAATGACTTTAACATTAATAGAAACAGTAACAGGAGGTACTCCTTTCTGAAAGACGCTTTGTGCAGCTGATAATTCACTTATTCTGAATTGCAGAATTAGTTCTATTTGCCATTTTCTCTCCCCCATCTCCCATCATAAAGTAAAACTTAATAGTTAATATTGAGAGATGCTGAAAATACCATGGTGATGGAGACTCTTTAACTGAATATACATCCCCCACTGCGACAACAAGCAGCACTCTCATCTCCCTTTGAAGTCAGTGACAATAAAGACAGAATCCTCCTACCTGAAAGGGATGTCAGCACCTACCTTACAAAGGCTTAAATGATTTCTCATTCTGTATATTTTAATGGGTCTTACCCCTTTAGACATTCTACTGTTTAGACTGCAAGTATTGGCATTTCTACTTCTCTGGCAAATAAATGACATCCATTTTCTTTGAAAAATAGCCTATGTTGAGAATGTAAAATGACGTTTCCTGTCTGTTCTCACATGGCTTCTTCTCAAATATACACATACACACACATTTCCCTGGACACACCTTCCACCACAGAAATTCTGCCTCAGTGAAATTTGTCTTTGTCTGTTTATGGGGTTTCTGGAGACCCTATGGTCCTGCAAGAAGCGTTGTTCCCTTGGTGTGCCAGGCATACAGAGATCCCATATGCAACCAATGGGTACATACAAAGCAGCCCATGCAGCATAGCTCGAGAGGTGTGACCCACCCCTGGCAGGTTGGACTCCAAGCATGATCACTACATGTTACAGGAATCAGTGCTTCATTTCAGCTTCTTGCATCCGTTTTATACAAAGAAACTGTGAATTTTGAGTAGCACTAGAACAACAGAGCAGAAATCTTTCTCCTAAGTTCAGGAGAGGGAGGATCATGTCTTTATTTCCTTTGAACAGTCTGGATTTACATTACCTCAGAATAATGCTACTTTCTGTGGCACTTCAGGATGACAGTTTGAAGATACTCAAAGCTGCCACCAAATTTTTATGTGGAGTTTTACATTTAAAACAATAATTAACTACACAGTCACGTAATTGGATCCTTACGTCACAGGGGTTTTTTTGAAAAACCTGAATGGTTTCTACATATGTTAATACACTTGTTTTAGCACTGAGAGCATAAATTCATGGCAAATTGTCTGGAAGGAGAAATGAAAGGGAGACTGTCTAAACTTCCATTTTTGTGAGGGAAGGAATCTGACACACTGGAGGCACAGCAGGAAACCAATGAGGAACAGAATGCTTAACAATAGCTGCTGCTATATATAGATCCTCAGCTCTGAGGCACTGAGGAGCTCTTGGGGTCTCTTTTGCTAACAAGTGTCTCATCCTAAACACACTTTACCTTCAGGACATTTCAGAAAGTTGAATTAGATGAGGGTATTCTGCCACTTTCTCCATCCAAGTTTTTCCAGAAGGTGTAGAAAAGAAGCCCTTTTCTACAAGTCATACAAGAACAATGTTGCTGGATTTTCTTTTTTTAAGGTTTTTATTAACATAATTATCAAATGCTCAGCTCTTTTTTGCTGTCAGTTATGTATCACAAGTGAAAAACAGCAAGCAAATGATTCTTTATGTTTTGTTACGTTTGTTTTTTCCCCAAGTGAAAGTAGGAACAGTCCTTCCTCCACTGACCTTCAAGCATTATTTTAACACAAAATGTACGAGTCAAACGGTATGACTACAACAGCTTTATAGTAAGGTAAATATAATATAATTATACTTCCTTCCACTGTCAATATTTCCAGGAGACAGACTTCATAAAAAGCTACACCCAGTAGTAAAATAATTTGTGCTCGATAAGCAAATACAGAGGGCTGTTACAAAGTCCAACATGGAGCTCAGCCAGAAATGAGCCACTACTTTTAAGCAGCAATATATCAGGTGCCAATGAGCAACTTGAGAGAAGCTGAGACATTTGTATAGTCAAACTAGAAGGGGGCCAAAGTTAAGGCTGCAGATGGTAGCAGGTTTTGCAAACTGAACACCCTGGGTCTCAGTTCAAGGGCCTATAGTTTTTGAAAGCTTTTTCCACTCTAAATGTAACATTAGATTTGTCTTGTTTATAGAATTAATCAAAACATTTCAAATAAGCAGCTTAAGTGTGTCTGAGGGAATGGCAATACGTGCTAGCCAGCTGCCATATCTCATATTTACCTCATCAGAATGAAGGACAGGATTTCAGTGCAACCTAAGCAGAGACCTCTGCTACTGTCCTCCTAACTGTCCATTGCCTAACTGCTGTGACAGACTTGCTAAGCCAAACACCACTGTCATGAACAGCTAAAGCAGTTTTGGTGTTTTATATAGGAGTTTCACAGTGTGGACTCAGCTGTCTTGCTAGAAACAGGAAGCTGAGATATGCCTGTCTCAATGTCTGATTTAGGATGTAATGCCTGCATTGTTGCCTCAGAAGGAGGCCAGGACATGCAGTGCGCTTTAAGACACTGTAGGGCAGCAATGCTGGTACATACACATTTTTATATACAGCTTGTTTAAGTGCTGGATCTCCATGTGTTTAGATTCTTCCCTACAAAACCACTCTCAACACCTGAGCACTTTGTTTCTAGGACAGGTTTCTTCCGAGACAAAGCTCTGTCCCTGTAGCCCATCTAATAGCCATGACCATAACTGAGGACAGGCAGTCAGCAGAAGAGCAAGAATTCCCACATAGCTCTCATGAGTTGTTATTTGCGCCTCTTTTTTTCCCCCCAAAACAAGCATTTCAACACCCCTCTGCCAAGGGCAGCTTGAGAGAGACCTTTTTAACTGTTCCATAATTAGCAAAGAGCCCTTTTTTTTTTTTTGCCTTCCCTCTCATAGCATGGTGTAGGAAACCTGTTAGTACTCACAGAAGGGAAGAACCTGCCAAAATATGAGCAGACATCTTGGAACACCAATTCCAGCAGAGCTCCCCAGGGTTCTACAAACAGAGGTCTGGGAACCATGTCCTCAGCAGAAAGATTAGAACAGCAATCCCTGCTAAATGCAACACCTTTCAGTGTAACACCTCTCTACAGTGAAATAACAGCGTTTTCATTGCCACTGGCTGGAGAAACTCTGAGATGTTGAACCCCCATCCCCAGCCTTGATAACAAGGAATACCTGTGGTAGAGCTGGGGAAGCAGATGCTCCATGACAGCACCACAGCATAAAAGAGAATTGCTACAGTTTTTACTCAAGACAACCTGCTCTTATACTACTTTGTTATAGGAGAACTCCAACATTTACACAGAGATATTTTCTTCGTCTAATACCCTTTTTTCAATTGGAAAGCTTTCCCTTGCACTTCTAAAATATAACAGACGGGGAAGCTCAAGTAACATGGTATAAGTTGATACTTCTCTGCCTGACTTGGGCAATAAGCCAATGTTTGACATTGACAAACTTTACCATTGAAAATAAAACCCTGCATTACATAGGACAGTAATACCAAGGCTCTGGAAAAAACCCTTTACAAGTTTGGCTACAGCTTTCACAGTATTAGATCCACAGTATGCACATGTGGTTTCAATGCTCAGGGATCATTTAGAAAAAAATCCCACCAATTCAATTATAAATGGCTTACCACAACGGTTCTTTCCTGATACAGGGTCTGATGTGTAATAGAAATTAGGAATTAGAAAAGCAAAATTGCTAGTAAAAATACTCAGGTTATCTAGAAATAGATTTGTAAAGCAGACAGTTTCTGTAGAGCACTTAAGTACATAGAGTTCACATCTGAACTAATGGAAAAGAGCATTAACATTTACTTCTTATCTGTCTAAAACCTACAGATGGTGTTTAGCCCTTGTAAAAGGTTACCCCTGTCAAGTGTTGTAGTTGAGTAACAGAGAAAAATATATTTCTTGATTATTTGTCAAACCAAACATTAGACTCAAGAGGAAGATTCAACTTCAATCAAGTATTTGCACTACTCCACTAATCACACACAACTGGAAAAGTCACAGTATGCCAATAGAAGCAGATGTTTGCTTTCACAAACAAATGCCATCTCTACCCATCCATAAATTCTTCGGAGGATGAAAAGGAATCATAGACTTATCAGCCCATGTACTGACTATCCCAGAACGTTCTTACTCAAAGATATTATCTTTATTAAATACCAAATGTAGGTATTTTAGTGTCTCTGAACTTAAGTCCCTTTGGAATATTAGCTTCCAAGACAAGCAACAGATACTTTTAGGGGAATGCTTTAAGCTCGCACCATGAATTATTTTGAAGGGATGCAAATCTCAGTATATTCTTATCTTGCCTCCACAAGACCCATTAGCTTATCGGAAATTATTGCAAATACTTCTTAGCATAAAAATCTTGATTACTGTTACGCATATTTCAGTGTTTCCAAGCAATCCTCCTCTTTCCCATCTCCAGAGGCTACCATCCTCTTCAGCATTTCTCTCATTCTGCTCCACAAATCTTGAAAGTTGGCTGCAAAGTATTTCTCATGGCTGAACTGCTGGATGGCAGTGTGCTCTCTAAAGGCAGTCATGACCTACTAACAGGCAACTTACAGCCAGTAGAGAAGCAGCAAGTTAGTATCACTGTGAAGAAAAAGACATGAAGTAAATTAGATCTCCTCAACATAAAAAGGACATGGAACTGTTGGAACAAGTCCAGAGGAGGGCCACGAGGATGATCATGGGACTGGAGC
>JBCJKH010061786.1:0-11986 GCA_039877255.1 Loriculus beryllinus
GTTCCATGTCCTTTTCATGTTGAGGACACCAGAACTGCACACAATACTCCAAGTGAGGTCTCACAAGAGCAGAGTAGAGAGAAGGATCACCTCCTTCGACCTGCTGGTCACGCTCCTTTTGATGCAGCCCAGGATAAGGTTGCTTTTCTGGGTTGTGAGTGCATGCTACCAGCTCGTGTTCATCAGCAACCCCAAGTCCTTCTCCTCAGGGCTGTTCCTGATCTCTTCTCTGCCCAGCCTGTAGCTGAGCCTGGGATCATCAATTCAGGTGTAGGACCTTGCACCTGTCATAGTTAAACTTTATAAGGTTGGCATCAGCCCACCTTACAAGCATGTCAAGGTCCCTCTGGATGGCATTCCTTCCCTCCAGAGTGTCAACCGAACCACACAGCTTGGTATCATCGGCAAACTTGCTGATGTGTCTTAGAGATAGAAGACTATTTAGAATAAAATTGAGTCCCACCTGAACTGAAGCATTCTCTATAATTGGTTATGAATATGCATCAGATGTGTTTTACCTGAGTTGGATTGAGCTAAAAATACTGAATTCTTTTGTAGTTACATTGGAATACAACCAGCAATACTTTTACATTCAGACAATGTTTCATCTTAGAAATGTTTTATTAGGACTTGGCAAGAAATATCTCTAGCGCCACAGTATTATTTTATCATATTTCACCAAGTCAGGTTATAATTTCTAGAGGAATTAGAATAATAAATTTTCTAAAGGAAGTAATGATATCAGTCTTGATGTTTACTGTTGTACGCCAGGCAAAAAAAGCTTTTAAACAGTAGGTTGGTTTCTAGCAAAAATATATCAGTAGAATTAAAACAAGTGTATGTGCACAAGTGTATTTGTTACATATATTATATACATATGGATATATATGAATACACGCATGACACATGTATTTCCAGTATGTATCTATGCATGCTGTATGACTGTGTGTGTATACTTTCTCTCTTTCTGCTAATATAAAGTTGTTGTGGGATTCTAGTTTGCCACCTGTATTTATGAAAGCACCTATATTCTGACCTTTGCATAAGATCAGATAGATGCTGGTTAAGTGTTCTCATGTGCATTGTATGTAATGAGAAGAATTCCTTACCTCTGTATAAAAAGCTCTCCAGCCACAGTTTCAGGCCAAAGACGTTGCAATTACATTGCCAGGGATTATCTTTGAAAAGAACCACTTTCAGGTTTGGAAGCGATTCCAGCAGAACTCTCTCCATTTTCTGAAGTTTGTTATGCTTCACAGACAGCAAAGTTATATTCCCTGTGCTGTTTCCGAAAGTCTCAGGCAAACGTATAATGCTGTTAGATGACAAGTCAAGTTCTTTTAAGTGTGGGAGGAAACTGAAAGTTTTGTTTTCTACATAATGAATCATATTTCTAGTTAGGTTTAGAACCTGTAGATACGGTAATTTTTGGAAAGCACCTGGTGCCAAACTTGAGAGAGAGTTATTAGACAAGTCTAAGATTTTGAGCAGTGGTATTCCAGTGAATGCATTTGGGTTGATTCTCCAAATACGATTATTCTGCAGCTGTAGTATCTGAATTTCAGGAGGTAAATGGGCAGGAATTTCAGTAAATCCTCTGTTCTTGCAGTCTGCAGTCTTTGAAGCTGTATGACAAAGGCATTTGTCAGGACATCCACAAGCTCTGTATATTAACAAGATGACACTTAGAACCAAAAGCCAGATACCTTTATAAGAAAAGAAAGAAGATTTAAAATGAGTTGAAAATGTTTGTCTTTTAGCAATATACAGGTTATTAATATGGGCAAAGTGTATACACCTTAATAATAAACATAGAATAGAATTCATTTATTTTACAATACATTCATTAATTACAGATATTATTGAAATACTTTTATAATGCAGAGTTAAGTTAGTGCCTCCATGTTCTTAAAATAAGATGCTTCCCATGGCTTAATATCCTAAGTACATATTTTTTCAGGAGGACTTGCCACCAGCAGAACAGTGATGTTTGAAGGTAATGCAGCAGATTTTTTAAGTTATTAAATTGGAATGTTTATCTTTTTGTGGTAATTACAAGTTTAAGCCATCTTGTGTCGGAAGAATTGCAAATAGAACCTTCATTGTTCTACTTTTACTAACTGTGCTAACTAAAAAGAATTAAGTCAATGTGCTGTCAAAAGAATAACAAGTTTCAAAGACATTGCTATAAAACCGGTTAGCAGTATTGTTTCAGCAGTCCGGATTCTGTGAGCTTGTTCTTTAAAATATCTATGTTTATACTTATTAATTCCCTTATATGAATGCCAGCTGTACTTCCCACAGACAAAAGTTCCTACACAACCAGCAATCAGTTGTTAAGAAACCATTAAAAAGATGAGTGGAGAGGAGTAATTAGTAATAGCATTTATAAATATCTTCAGCTCCTTGATGTTCAGGTCAGTTTTAACTGAAAAAATAGTAATTTGTACCTTTCATAACTTGCTAATGGTCTTATTTTGAAACAGGGTGCCACTTAAAGCAATGGAATTTGAAAAAAAATCAGATGATGTAAAATATTTAGTTTTTCTGTGACTAAAGAAAGTCAGAATTTTAAATCCACTTGTAACATTGTTTTTTAAGATGCCTCAAATCATTTTTAGCATTTACTCAAAGGGTAAAAATGATTATTATGTCAAAATTATGAATATTTCAATTAGTTGCTTCTTGAAACCTTTGGAAATAAAAGGACATACTGCTTATTGACTTACAGAAATTATATTTAGTAATACAAAATGATATTAAATAAATAACATGATTACAACACTGAATCTGGCAAATATACAAATGAAAGCTTTGAGACTACAGCTTAAGTACCAAACTGCATATTAATTTTCATGCAAAAATGAAGTAGTATTTATATTAAAATTTTACATAGTCTTCTGCCATAATGAATTCTACACTGTAGAATTCACTTGAAAGAATTCAGCATTCTCACAAGTAAGATAAGCAATACTTCCAGTTCATTCCATTGTTCTGCAACAGTTGGCTTCAAAAACTGAGACAGCTTCAATGCAGAGTTAAAATAAATACTGCTTGGCAAGGAAAAGATTAAAGAACAGAAAAAGTTCATTATTAATCTGAATGCTTTCAGTGTCTCACCTTTCATTCTGGTTTGCTTGCTCTTCGCCTTGCAGAAGGTTCAGTCGAGTTTTCTGATGTAGAACAGTATTAAACACTTTGCTCTGATTCCCACTTCAAATGTGTAATGTGCTCATCCAGTTTCCTTTCTGTGGCTATTGGTTTGTTGGTTGTTTTTTTTTTCATATATATATGGGATGTGGTACTTGTGTAGAAGTGCAACAATTTCTAGTGAGTTACTCTGTCAGCATGATTTTTAATTCATCATAATCATTCCCCCTTCAAGCCCCCTTCCTTCCATTTATGACTCTCCGAGACTTACTCTGCCTTTTAATCTTTCAACAGGGCATGTAAAGAATGCCTGTCAACTCTAACTGGACAGCTGTAACGTACAAATAATGATCTGAGAGCCTTGCCTTTCTGATTTATTTAATCTGCCTCAAAAGCAAGGCAACAAGAGTAAAGCTGCCTTTTTAAATCCAGTACAGTTTCTGAATTATGGTGGATTATTAGCTGTGCTGTGTCAATTTTTGCAAGATCAGATGACTCTGAACATGGATTCTCATTATTCTGAGCTGTGACTGGGGGCAGTGGAGTGTATAATATCACTACAGATAGGCCTGTGGCTCTATGACATGGTTTTGGCAATGCACTTGTTTGCTTTTCTAAGCTTATTTATCTGACATCCATTAGTTTTGCTGACAGGACTTTCTTGCATGGGAACACAGGTCTGGTGGCTTTTTCCATAAAAATGGCATACATACTGGTATGATCACCAAGAATACTGAACAAATTAATTTATTTTCAAAGATATTGGAAAGAAGTGGCAGATAATATTAAAATTGTACTTCATGAGTTCATGTGGTGCCTTAACTTGTTTCTGTTACTTCTGCGGTATAAGTTTTCATGCTGTACCATCTACAACAATAAAAAAGATTAGTGCCTTATGACTATGAAGGAACTCTAAAGTATTAAAATTAATAAGAGATCTGGTACATAACAGTCTTTCAAGGTCATATGCTTACTTCACCTGTTAGCTGTCCTATGGAGAGAAAAGTTGCAAAACCAAAAGCTTTCAAACCTATTATATGTAACATAGCTTTCTTGGGTGCAAATTCTGCTTTTAGGTTCTTTCAAAAAGATCACGCAAAGCTCACCTTCTGGGGCAAAATTTATGTTTTGTAGGCAAAGCTATGGAAGGAATCATAGAAAATTGAGATCATGAGGTTAACACTTCTGTTGAAAGCAGGGTTTTACAAGAGGTTATCCAAGGTCATTCAAGCTGACACTTGGGTATTTCCAGCAAGGAGTATTACATTATTTGCCTGGGCAACCTACTGCAATGTGTAACTGTTCTCAGCATTAGTAAATTTTGTCTTGTGGCCGGACTGAGTTTTCCTTGGAGCAGCTTGCATCCATCAGCTCTTGTCCTGTCACCATACATCCTCATAAAGAAAGTAACCCCACCTTCTCCATAGCTACCTTTTGGTTACTGAAATTCTGTGTTTAGGTCTCTGCCACCTTCACCTACAGGAAAGAGCTGTAACTCTTGTTATTGTATGGTTTGCTGAATTATTTCTGACACAAGCAAGACACCCAAAGGAACAGTGAATACTGCTGAACCGTAAGAGAGAATGTAGAACAACTGACTTTCTGTAAACATGACTGATCATCTCAAAGATATTAGGATTATTGCTAGAAATGTCAGACCATACTGTCCTTGACACTCTTGAATGACCAATCATCCATCAAGAACTTCCTCCTTATATCCAATCTAAGCTTCTCCTGTTTAAGCTTTAACCCATTACCCCTTGTGATATCACTACAGTCCCTCATGAAGAGTCCTTCCCCAGCATCTTTATAGGCCCCCTTCAGATACTGGAAGGCTGCTATGAGGTCTCCACGCAGCCTTCTCTTCTCCAGGCTGAAGAACCTTACTAATTTGTTTTATATTTACATTTAGAAAGTGTTTCACTGATCTCAGTAAAAAGTGATTTTAATAGGAATTTGATATAGTAAATAGTTTGAGTTAATTCAAAGTATGTGATATTTCAGATCCCAGCAGGAGTCCTCTCTATATAGATTGTTGAATTCCAGTAGCTGAAAAGAATAAAGGAAAAAGTAGCAAAAGAATGAGGGACTATGTTAAAGGACTTTATGCTAAACCCAGTATTTTAAATGCTTGTTTGTTCCTTTTATAGAGTACTTTGTCAGGCTGTATGGTTTTATATAAACCAGTGAAATACTTTACAGCAGCTTTGCTGTTTAAAATTACACTGAGGGCATGGCATTATCTGGAAAAGGAAAGAACAGGATGTAGAATGAGAGAAGGTTGTGGGTTTTGGAAAAATGAAAGTGATTCTTCAGATTTTAGTGGTGATAAGATTATCACATACTCCTGAAGAATTTATGGGGTTGGGAGAATTTCTAACAGTACACTTTTTAATTTCTTCAGTAATTAAAAGACAGCAAGACAGAAAATGCTCAGGGAAACAGATATGTCAGGCAAGGCTTAGCTATAGCAGGATTAGCCATTATTTCAGTAGTGTCATGCTGATGTTTTAATTCCACTATCTCTGGTAAATATTAATTTCTGAGGTTATTAAAAAAACTAAGGAAAAGTGGTGGGTTTTGTTTTGGTTTGGGATTTTTTCCTACCTCCTTGGGAAATGGTTAAGGTAACAGAATGGTCAGCCTTCAGGATTTGTCTTTGCATCCAACATCATCTTTTAACCCACTGATGGTTGCAAATATTGATCAAGAAGCTGAAAGTTTTAAATGTCTTTCTCTCAAAGTCACAATTTTATAAACATTTATTTCCTGTGAAGCAATAGGGTAATACTGTTAAAAGTAGTTTCCAAATAAACCGCTGCCTTCCAAGCCTGCTTTTGTTGACCTGATATTAATGTGTATTTTAAAGGCAGGGTTGTGAAAAATCCCCCTGTACACATTTAGGCTTTCTGGAAAGGATCCAAATTGTAATAACAATTGTTTTCTCATAATTTTTAGTTGCCTAATGAGTGTACTATTCTGCCTTCAAATTTCAATTTTCCTTCAGAATTCGCACAGTGTGTGGGTGAGAGCAATCAGGTTGTGACACTGCAAGCAAGTTATTGCGTAGTCGGCTCAAAGAGGTGATGTCCCACTGCAGTCAAGGAGGTTGCATACAGTTACCTGTGAAGAGAAGCTGCTACATTGTGGTCTGTTTTTTCTTTCTCTTCACATTTTTAAATAAAATAAAATAAAAAAAAAAAAAAGGCAAAATTGTGCAGTAGGCAACCAGTGGAAGGGAGAGAGTGGAAATGAAATTTTAGATTTAGTGATCAAAATGGCTAAACTAAGAGTTGAGATCAGCATACGCTTAAAAAAAAGAAATTGACTGATTAGCTGTTACTTTGGAACAAAGATTTTGATGGATTGATCTAACGGTAGAATACATATAAAAATATCTAGCTGTATGAGCATACATATGCTCTAAACTGAAATCTAAATATTGTTAATGTGTTATGAAACAAGATCACTCTAGAAAGCACAATAATTTTATATTTTTTACTGACATGGAGAAATGTGCTGTTGAAATGCACGTGGATATTCATGCTAATGTATGTGTAGCATCATCATTATAATTGAAACACCAGTTTGCCGTCATTTCAATCTGTGGCTTTCCTGAGTCTTGGCTTCCTACAGGAGCTTGTGGATTCCTGCCGTGCCATGACCTGGACTGCATGACAGATGGTGCAAGGAACTTAATGTTGTCCTGTCATTGGCAGAGGCTCTCATTTCTCTGACCTTGCAAGAAGAATTTTGCAATGCCACTTAGAAGTGCAAAAGTCAAAGGCTGAAATTACATACTTTTGGTGTTATCTGGGCTGACATTGGTAGTGGCAGTATTAAATCAATTCATTGAAACAAATTGCAGAGGTGATATTGTCTCCAAATTTTGTGATTTTTTTTTTAACATAAATCAATAGCTCTTACTGCTATTAGTTAGGTTTTATGTTTTGTGTCTTACTATGCAAGATTACATGTATCTTACTTAATACAGCTCAGTACTCATATGGTCGCTTGTCTCTATGCCTAACTTTAAGCCTGTAAATTTGTTTTCAGTACAACTACCAAGTGCTTAAAAGCCCTCATGAGTGTATTTAATATTCGGAAGATTTAGCATTTGCATTTCAAAGTTAGCACCATCTCTTCCAGTTTCTCGACTCTTCTTTCGCTCATATATTTGATCATCAGTGCTGTGATAATTGCTGAAATGTGTGACTTCCTATATTTAAAAGGGGAGAAAGAAGAATTGAAAGATGGGCTGGCTTTTGTCAGGCAGGGTAGGGTACATGAAAGATAATCTGCAGTCTGCACAATCAATCAGATGTGGACATAATTTCATGATGATGTTTCCCTTGCTTTAAACCTCGTGGTGTGGTGGCTGGTCCAGGGGCAGAGGTCACAGGGAGCTGAGTAGAACTGCAGCTAATGTGCTCTGCAGAAAGGCAATATGCACCTCCCAGCTCTTCTCTCCTCTCCTGAAATGTGGAGGTGGTTGGTTGAGGTTCTGGAGTGGGCCTATGTGTACTAGGGGCTGCCCAGTGCTGCAGTAGGTGCAGGCATGTTGGTTCTGGGTTTGCAGCCAGTAGGGTGGGCAGACTCCAGTGCAGCAGGTGGGGGTTGCAGTGTGCAGTGCACATGGAGTCAGGGCTGCAAGGAAAACAAGCTTGAACAGAGGATGAGGAAAGAACCTTACTGCAAGTGTATCTATAGATGTCGGGTTCTAAAACATATTAAATCTGGGGAAAACAAACAAAATCCTCAACCAACAAAAGACTGCTGACACCATTTGTAAGTTTTTGTATTTTTTTGGGGAAATTTACATATCTACCAGTAAATTTTTAGTTTTCCTCTAACTGTAGCAAGTCTGGTTTTGCTCTAACTTTTGCTCTAAGTGTTGCAAGTGCATAAGAAAGAAAAAAAAATCATATAAAAAAAAAGCTTTTAAGCAAAATGTGAAGTACTTAAGTTAAAAACCCACAAACAAGACTTATCAGGGCACTAAGGAAGAAAATACAAAACAGGGGGAAAAGAAATGTTATTTATTTGTGCTTAGGTTTCTTACACATCATCAAATCGCTACTTTCAAATTGTTCCCAAGATTTCACCAGTGTGAAAAATGAATAGGAAGCTTTTCTGCATGAAGTGTATGGTTAGTGGAGGATTTTATGCTGTTGCAGCGGTAGCATTTTGGGCCTGCTTTTGTAATCCCTTTTGGTACAAATGAGGCTGTTAGAATTCATAACAGGTGAGGGAATGAGTAAAATCCTATGACCAGACTTTGATGTAGTGTTGTTGTAATTCAGCTAGAGATGCTTTTGATCACATACAGGAATATAAAATCAAATATTTATTCTTTTTTAATGCATCCATCACTAGGTGATTTAAAGATATTGCTGTAGTAACTCCTATGTAATTTTTGTAAATAAAATTTAAATATTATTTATTCTGAATCTCTCTTCAAGTTATATTCTAGTTCTTACTCTGGGTGTTAGAACATTTTGAAGTAAGCAGCTGCTGTGAGAAAATGTATATATATAATCTAAAGCCTATCCTTACAGATAAGTACTTTAAACAGAAGCAAAATGCTTAGTGCCTGGCAAATATGGTCAAAAAAAGCTTTTATAGAGTTATGGTCACATAGTTGATTTGGGAGGCATTTTGACAGCTGCAGTATTCAGTAGGGATGCTTGAATTTCACCTACAATCCACGTTAATCACAGAAATGTTTTGAGTTCTGGAACAGAAAGAATATTCCACTAATGCAGATTGGGTTTGCCTTTTCATTTTCTCAGTCCTATGGGCCCGGTACATTACTGTATTGTGATTTACAGTCTTCTCAATCTGCGTCAAATAGTATCATATAATCGTTAAATGTTTTGGGTCAACTAGTTCCATAGATGGTGGCATCCTCCACTAGACCAAGTTGCTCAAGGCTCTGTCTGATCTGGCCTTGAACACTGCCGGGGATGGGGCACCCACAAAGTCTCTGGGCAACCTATTCCAGTGCCTCACCATTCTCACAGTAAAGAATTTCTTCCTAATACATAATCTAAACCTACCTTCTGTCAGTTTAAAGCCATTCCTCCTTGTCCTATCACTACATGCCCTTGTAAGAAGTCCCTCTCCAGGTTTCTTGTAGGCCCTGTTTAGGTACTGGAAGGCTGCTCTAAGGTCTCTCTGAAGCCTTCTCTTCCCCAGGCTGAACAAGCCCAACTCTCTCAGACTTTCTTCATAGCAGAGATGCTGCATCCCCCCTGATCATCTTCATGGCCCTCCTCTGGACTTGCTCTCACAGGTCTATATCCTTCTTATGTTGGGGGGCCCAGAGCTGAACACATTATTCCTGGTATGAGAAGAGAGCAGAGGGGGAGAATTGGCTCCCTCAACCTGATGGTCACACTTCTTTCAATGCAGCCCAGGATACGGCTAGCTGGAAGTGCACACTGCTGGGTCGTATTGAGTGTCTTGTCAGCCTCTTGTTGACAAGAGGTATTCCCCATGCTATGTGAATTTGCATAGAAGCATTTAAGTTGGACCCCTGATGAAGCTGCCTTACTGTCTGGAGTACCTGGAATTCCTTCAGGTGTTTTCCTGCTGACCTGAGACTGCTCTGCAGGTTCTGAGCATCTCTTGCTGGTACTGGCATCAGAGTAGGAGTGGGTTAGACTGAGGTTTTCCTCCCACAGCAACTTTAAAGCCCTCTTCACCAGCTTGGCAAGCCCAAGCTTCTCTGGCAGATGGACTCCATCAGTCCCCAACAGACAAAGTTTCTAAAAGCAAGTCCCATGGTCTAAGCATACTAATCCCTGGCTGCGGCACCAGTTCTGTAAGCATTCATTAATGGCCCGGATTTGGCTGGCCTTTTCAACCCTCTTCTGTTTGACTAGAAGAACTGATGAAAAAACTACCTTCACTCCAGAGTCCCTTATTGCTCTGTGATTCTTCCTTATACTCCTCAGACTGCTCCAGGCTGTATGACTGGTGCCCACATGAAACAACAGCAGTAGATAATAGTGGACTCTACAAGGCTTGGTTGTCTCTGGAGACACCCATGATACGAGCTTCCATTGAGCAGCACACCTATCTAGAGAGTGCATCAGGTCAGCAAATGGGTGCTTCAGTGCACCTTAGAAGAAAGTTGCCTATCACTCATAACCTAGCTGTGCTGGTTGTTACACACAAGGACAAGGAGGGCTGCCTTACTCGCCACCAACATATCTCCTGTTGTGACAGGTCTTTCCTCTTCAGCCTGCAGAGCAGCGAAGTGCTTCTGCACCTTCAGAAGGTGCTTCAGGAGAAGCCTTTTCCTCCTGCAAGTTCTTGCTGTTGCAAGTTTCTATTCCTTCTATGTGCTGGTGTGAGAGTTTTTTGACTGACTGGCCATAGCTGTAGGTCCACTGCAGTCTGCACTTGGAAGCAGCTGTCTAACTCCTTCTCAGCCTCCCTGATGTTGCGCAGCATTCCCACTGCCTCCTGCAGCTCAGTTTAGTAAAAAAAGTACCATGCAGTAGTGTGGTTTATAGTTGTTTATGAAGTTACAACTCCACATAACAGCTTCTTACACTGAAAGAAATCCTATTTTGATTCATATCACTTTTGATATTCAGTCATGTCGTTCTGGGGTCTCCATGTGCGATCAGTTTAGAGTATATGATTTCTGTCTGACCTTTAAGTATATTAGGTTTTAACTTTGTTTTCATTTTCCTCTGTTTCCAGGAAGTTGAAGACCACGTGGCATTTTTAATAACTGTTCCAACGGCCCTAGCAATATTTTTTGCTATATTTATCCTTGTCTGCATAGAACCTGTATTTAAGAAGCTGCTTCGTGTATTTTCTCTGGTGGTCTGGGTATGTCTTGTTGCCATGGGATATCTCTTCATGTGTTTCGGAGGAATCATCTGTCCCTGGGACCAGGTAAGACTGACATTATTATTAATTTTACTACCATTGGGTACATTTCCAGGAACCATTCTATGCAAAACCATTCACATTTATTTTTATGGGACATCTCATAAAATGTTTTTGTGAGTAAGTGTTTGCATGCATTTATAAATGCCAAAGGTATATGCATACTTAGAATAGGAAAATATTTGGAAGATCTTTATATTTTTTAAGCTCCTTTGCATAATGAACATTTGATTCCAGTCTTCAACTTCTTGGTGTAGTGAATATTTGATTATAGTGACCAATTAACCTGACAGAAATTCTGCTTTGGTTCAAGACCACTCATGCTGTCTTCTTCAGCTTAAAATGTTCAATTTCTCTGTGTTGGCTTTCTGTGGTCTTCAAGATGCTCTCTAGCAACACGTGAGAAAAAAGGATTTGGACTTTCCTCACATTTCTAGGGAAATGTATGAGTAGAGCAGCAGTGAAGTACCCTTCATATTTAAAAAAATTTATAGTGAAAACAAACCAAAAACTATAATTGCATCCTAATAGCACCACTTCTGAAATATGAGTAAATCATGTGCAATATCTAACACTGTGCCTGATCGGTTCTTCTGTGTTCTGCCATATCTTCCCATTTCCCAAGTCTCTTTATGTGGGAATACTCCTGATATAATAGTTGTGAAACTCTTCAAAGGATGGAAAAAAGTGTGTAAATATCCAAATATGTCTTTTGAAAATTTGACGCCAATTCCCTGAGTTTAGAGTAACCTTAAATGGTGGTACTGTATGCAGGATGCCTTCTAGGTGTTTAAGATAGACTTGAAACAAATTCTCTGACTTGTTATTCAGATCTTACAAAGACTTATGCAAATACTGAACTTTAAATATGCAAGTAGTTCCTTTATAATCTTTAATTCAAATGATTTAAATTACTGGTGTATGTTGG
>JBCJKH010061788.1:0-13302 GCA_039877255.1 Loriculus beryllinus
GAGCAGAGTAGAGGGGCAGGATCACCTCCTTCAACCTGCTGGTCACACTCCTTTTGATGCAGCCCAGGATACGGTTGGCTTTCTGGGCTACAAGTGCACACTGAAGCCAGCTCATGTTCATTTTCTCATCAACCACCACTCCCAAGTCTTTCTCTGCAGGGCTGCTCTGAATCTCTTCTCTACCCAACCTGTAGCTGTGCCTGGGATTGCTCTGACCCAGGTGTAGGACCTTGCATTTGTCGTGGCTAAACTTTATGAGGTTGGCATCAGCCCTGAGGAACACACTCGTTACTGGTCTCCAACTGGACATTGAGCCATTGACCACAACTGTTTGCATGAGACCATCCAGCCAGTTCTTTATCCACCGAGTGGTCCACCTATCAAATTGATGTCTCTCCAATTTCGAGATAAGGATGTCATACAGGACAGTGTCAAATGCTTTGCACAAGTCCAGGTAGATGACGTCAACTGCTCTACCCCTGTCCATCAGTCCCATTGCCCCATCGTAGATAGCCACCAAATTGATCAGGTAGGATTTCCCCTTAGTGAAGCCATGCTGGTTGTTTTTCATGTGCCTTAGCTCATTAATGCTTTTATCTTTGTGTCTGAGCTACTACTTGATGTTGACAGGGCAGTCTGATACATTGATCTTTTATATTTTTTATTTCCCTAAATAAGACTTTAGGGTTTTGTCACAAAGGCAAACAGAAAGTGTCTGTTGTAGATAATGTCACACTGTTACAAACAATACACATTCTGGAAGGTTAACTCTGCTAGACTGTAAGGATGATAAGACAGGAGACCAGCATGGCGAATAAAGAATGTCTTGGTCAAACTGAAACACAAGAGGAAAATCCATACACAATGCAAGCAGAGACATGCATTCCGGGAAGAATATGGGGATTCTGCCAGAAGTGTAAGGGTGGGATCAGGAAAGCTAAGGCATAGTTGGAGCTAAATTGGTGGAAGTGAGGAACAGTAACAAGGGCTTGTATGCTTGCATCTGTTAGACTTTGACATGGAACCCACAACATTCTTGTATCTGAATTTAAGAGATACAAGTTTGACTAATGGACTATTTGATGGATAAGAAATAGGCTGCATGGCTATGTCCAAAGAGTTACAGTCAATAGCTCAATATCCAAGTGGAGATCAATAGCAAGTGGTGTCTGTTAGGGATCCATATTAGGACCCATACTGTTCAGAATCTTTATTAATGACATAAGGCTGGGGGATTAATAGCACCCTCAGCAAGTTTTCAGATGACACCAAGCAGAGTGCTGTGGTTGATACGCTTCAGTGAAAAGGTACTTCACAGTCTTGAGGAATGGATCTATGTGAACCTCACAGAGTTCAACAAGTCCACATGCAAGACTGTGCACCTGGGCTGGGGCAATTCCCAATATTAATACAGGCTAGGGGAATGAAGGGATTTAGAGCAGCCCTGCTAAGAAGAACTTTGGGGGTACTAGTGGATGGATCAGCTGACAATGTGCAGTTTCAGCCCAGAAATCTGGTTGTGTCCTGGGCTGCTTTAAAAAAAGTGTGGCCAGCAGGTTGAGAGAGTTGAATCTACTGCTCTGCTTTGTCCTTGTGAGGCCTCACATGTAGTACTGCACCCTGTTCTGAGGTCCCCAGCTCAAGACAGACGCGTTTGAGCAAGTTTAGAGGAGGGCCCCAAAAATTAGCTGAGGGCTGGAAAACGTCTCCCATGAAGAAAAGCTGACAGAGTTGTAGAGTGGGGAGAAAAGAAAGCTCCACACTGTTGTGGGCTTTCAGTAGTTAAAGGGGGCTTATCAGAAAGATTAAGACTTTTTACCAGGGGTCATAGTAACAGGACAAGGGGAAACAGTTTCTATAGGGTCGATTTAGATTGGACATAAGGAAGAAACTCTTACTATGGTCAGACTCTGGAACAGGTTGTCCAGAGAAGTTGTGGGTGGCCCATTCCTGGAAGTGTTTACGGTCAGGTTAGATGGGGCTTTGAGCAACGTGACTTAGTAAAAAATGTCCCTGCCCAAGGCAGGAAAGGTGGACTAGATGACCTTTAAATTTCCCTTCCAATGACAAATGTTATATGATTCTGTAATGCATTAATACTGTCCTCATAAACCTGAACAGTCAACATCTTATCTGTGGAGAAAATTAGTATGGTGTACACATGCTTAGCTCTAAAAGGGTAGTGACCATGTATCATATCAACAAAAGGCAGCTAAGGAAATTGCTTATGTCTACAGTAGTTGACTGTAGTCATTTCTACACAATGTTTAAATACAGGCAATTTAGTGATTGTTTTAAAACTGAACCAAAACTAAAAACAAAACAAAACAAAACAAAAGAAAAAAAACCCCAACAAAAAATCCAGTAAATTGTGGAGCCTTATCTAGATCTACCTGTCCTATACTAGACCTACCTAGTCTGTCTGTTCTATATGAAGCAAATCAGTACACGAAGCAGTACACGAATCAGTACACGAAGCTCAGAGGCTGACTTTTTTTCCCAGTTTTCCTAGCACTTTCACAGATCTTTAATTCAAAACAGAGCTCCCACTGATTTCAGTTTCAACTGTCAACACTTAGGACCCCTGCAAATTGAACTTCAGCTCTCTGAAACAGAGTACTGTCTGTTTCCAGTACAAGATGCCTAATGAGGTAAGGATCCTGTGGGAAATACTGCGTGATCCTGTAACTAAAATCTGTATCAGAATGGCTGCATATTCCAGTGCAATTTCAGGTTATGTATAGTCATGGCACATTTTACCTTTTTTCTTTCAATCTGACATACTTGTGATGCATTTTTGTTTGATTAGTGAGGGTTGGAGACAGGAAAAGGGTAGAAAGTGTTGGTTTGTATAAGTTGAGATTTTATTTGCTTTTTAATTTTTTTACTGTATTTTCTTGTGATCTTGATTTCCTGTTCATCTTCAGACTGGGATTTTCAAAAGTACTATACCAAGGGATGCATGTAAGTGATAGATACTGGAAAGTAGTGTTTTGTGCTTACCTCTAGGGAAGCTTTGTAGTTCACTTTTCTCTTCAGGAGGTTTTGACAGGCTGTGAGAAATGTTCTCTTTTTCTTCTTTCTGATACTCCTGTTTGCCCCTTTGCTCCATCCTCAGTTTTGTCTCTCTTTTCCCTGTTTTTTCCACATATAAGAAAGTTGTTTCTTCTTTCCTTTCTTATAGACTGTAGAAAAATACTGTCTTCCTTATTTGTTTTGTGCCAAGCTCCATTATAGTCCTTATCCCTGGAAGAAGGATTTGCAGAAAAAGTCTTGCTTTCTCCACAAAGACAAGATTCAATATGTGTGGAGGATACAGGCTGTGTTAAATGAAATATGCTGAGTCCCCAGAGTATATAGCTGCTGAGACCTAACATATCTGGCCATGTGTGGACTGACAATGCAGAGATTTATAAAAGGTAAAATTTATAGATGTTTTAGAAGAATGAGCAAAGAGAGCCTATGGCACCTGGACAATACATTTCTGAAAACTGAAGTCCCAGGTACACAAGATAGAAGTGCTAGTATTTCTGATTTTTATGATTGTAACAGCTTGGGGTTTAGCACAAGACGAACAACTTTTTCTGTTAATTTTCAGCAATAAAGCCTCCTGAATTACTTAGGATAAATTTCAGAAAAACAACAAAAGAACATAGTAACATCACAAACATGTAAAATTGTGCCTTCAATAGTCAAACACTATGAGCAGTTTCAACAAATTAGTGTTTATTCAAAGTAATGAGCCACTTCAATAGTAAAGTGGCACATAAGCAAGCTGTACCATACTTCAATCATTTTAAGAGGAAATAATTTTATCTGAATAGAATTTTAGTTGTTAGAAAAATAAGGGTGGATTTTTTTTTTCCACATACAAAAATAATATTTAGGAAATCAGTGGTGCTTGCTTTTTTGTCTTTCAATGAATCAGTCAATAGAGATGTCAAATTTAATTTACAACATCCTTCACATACCACCTGGGGTTAGCAGAATTCAGTCAACAGAAGTGGGAGAGCTGGTGAAGGTTATTTCATGATATCAAATATCAAATAATTAAAAAACTAGTTAACTTCAAAGACATGATGTAAAATCCTTACAGAACTCCTTTTGCTAATTTTGATGAACACGGGTGGAGAGGAGGGAGGAAGAGAGGGAGGATTGCACTGATACTTCATTAGGATTGGCCTGAAATACCTTAAAAATTAGTGTCCTTCTCAGTTATAAAGGATGGCTCTGGCAGAGATATCGTGTGCATTTCAGAGGCCTACATATTTGAGGTTTATTTCTGTTACACAGAGCTAAAAGCCCTGTATTGATTGCCTTGGACTACCATTGCTGCTGTAAGACAATAGAAGTAAAATGTCTTAAACAAACTGAATTGGCATTGCTAATAAACTTCATTTAAATTGCAGTGCACTATGGAATGAGCAGCAATGGTGCCAAGATGATGGTGTAGCTTGACCATTTGAAAGTAAAGGTGTAGTGGGAAATATACAGCCTTACAAAGCCTTGAAGAGATCTGGATACATTGCCAAGGAAATATTGGGAAGAGGAGTATTTGATCTATTTTCTGATCATTAATAGAGAAGATCAGTGTATTTCAGCAAGTACTGATTCACCTTTGCTTGTCTGAATTCAAAGCCTTTTTTTTTTCTTCTGATTAAATCAATGCCAAGGGAACAATTTGCAGAGTTTGGCTGAATTAAAGGGCAGGAGAAATCATTAGATTCTCAAGGCTTCATTTTGATTTCACTTTGATACCCATATATGGAAGCTAGGGTAAAATACTTTTGTCTGCTCATAGGTTCCAGGATGGACAAAACCAAATATACAGCATTGCCCAACCACCATGATACTACATAGTATTTGGTAACATTTAGCTTCAAAGAAATAACCCCACATTCCCCCATTTATTTTGAAGGTAATGCATTAGTTTTTCACAGATGAAATTATAAAAAGTAATACTTTTCTGATACATGTCATGAGTAACTCTGGTTCTAAGGGAAAAAAAAAAAAAAAAAGGTCATATAAATAATTTTGCCTGAATTAGAACTTCAGGGTTTAGTCTTAAAGGCAAACATAAAAATGATTACATTTTAAGTAACTTTGTAGTTAATAAAAGATAGAGTACAATAAACATTAAAGTGCTTATAATTCATAAGTTCAGTCTACCTCAGAATATTCTTTATTTTTCTCCAGTATAAAGTATCCACATCCATAATTCCAAAACAGTGCCACTGGCAATGAATTCTTCTCATCTAACATGAGGACATGAAGTGCTATAATCTACCATGTTTCATTAGCACGTTGTTTCTTTTTTTGTGCAGAAATATGTGCATTCATGTCACTAGGCCAATCTCAATTTGGTAAGTGAAAATGTGATGCCAGTATGGGTAACTACAAAGTAATTACTTTGCAGCTTTATAAGTAATTCTATCTATTTTGTGAAGATGAATACACAGATTTCCAGAGATGAACCTGTAGTGCGGATACTAATGGATACAAAGAATTTGAATGAGTGAGGACCAGGGAATGGTATCAGCAAAATATAATGGCTCTTAAAGGTTTATGAAAGTAGAAATCAGAGCAACAAGTTTCAACCCGCTTGAGAAGGTTTCTGTAGCTTTCTCTTAAGACATACTCAAAACCAATCTTGAACTGTTCCATTTAATTGTTTATGTCCTATTTATTAGTGTAAGTGCCAATTTATTGTCTCCTTTAAGAAATCTTGACAATTCAAACACCATGAATAGGAGCCTGTGGGGTTTTATTTTCATGTTAGAGTTTTTTGGAGATGACAGACATGTATCAGGGATCAGATCCTTAAATATATAATTCAAGTACCTGCCTTTCTGGTAGTGCTGTATTTCAGAAAAAGTTTGTGCTGCCTGTACATCGAATGAATGGAAGACACTGGCTATATACAACATGTTTCCAAACATGTATTTTTTTTTTTTTCATCCCTGTATTTAATTAATAGTGATGCTTTTGAAAATCCATGCTAATTAAAAAAAAAATCGAGAGAATACATTCCAGAATATTTATGTACTGTACAGGCTTTTTTAACTTTGATCTGAAAAAAGGGAAAAGTGAAAAACAGCTTCTAAGTGATGCTTGGAATTTCTTAAACTTGAACTTCATCCTGATGCTTATTTATTAGCAGCCTTAGCAAGACCTCAAGTCAGTCAGTTGCGGAGTTTATTTAATAGAATTTATTACAGTTAAGCAGAATTAGTATTTTTTTTAATTTCTCTCAGTGCAATAAAAGAGGCTGTAAGAACAGATGTAATTTTGATAAGAAAGTAAACTGAAACCAACATCAATGGTAACTGCAAATAAGCTGTTCTGTTCACTCCCTAAGTATTTGAATTCCATAACGTAAGAATATCATCATGGAGACTATCCCATTTTTATAATGTATGCATCTTTTACTGTTTCAGAGAAATTAGCAATGAGAACTATGTTTAAGCTGTAGAGTGAGCTAGTATTCTTAAGTAACACCAAAAGAACTGCTGCAATTACCTAGTCTGATTTCTCTAAATCAGGCAATAGACTTCTAAGATCTCTATAGCAAATATCTGGGACAAAAAATTCAAGTCTTAAACCAAAATATATTTGTTGATAAAGATGTTATGGTAAAGCTGATCCAGTACTTAATCTCTCAGAGTACTAAGTGGGTACTAATTTTAGCCTAAGAATTTACAGCTTTAATTTGATTTTGTGACATGTTGTTAATATATAAAATGCTCCATTTGACTACTCTGTATTCTAAATGTAGCTTAATCCTGCACAGGCCACCTTTAACTGTTCCATTTGTATAAGGATTCAAGTTTTTCTCTAGTAGGCATAATGTCCAAGCTTTTAAATCAGTAACAGTGCTTCTCTGAACCCTTTCCAGCTTCCCAACATTCTCTGTACCTCAACATTTAACCCACAGTATTCGAGTAAGACTTGTGTAAGAGAACTGACATACACTTCAATATTTATTATTTTACCCACCAGAGGTTTTTTGCATTATTATTATTTTGCCTGTGACTTCAGTTTCTGGTAGTTTGGTTTTGAAGTTATTCAGAATATTCCAGTCCTATAAATATGGGGACCAGCTGTTTTGGTTTTTTTCTGACTCGTGGTAATCAAGGATTACTTCTCTGGTTATTGTGTAATTTGCAAATCTTATTTGTTAGGACCAGATTTTTTAAGGTAATTTTTAGATCATGTGAAGTAAGTATTAATCATAACTAGGTATCTGAGAGCCCAGTAGACAATCCTACTAGTAACAGTCAATTCTTTTTTCTGCTTATATTATCAATCAGTGTTCCATGGATTTCAGCATTCAGGATACTTTACATTTTGAGTAGAAAATAAGAACAATTTAATTTAAGTAGTTGGAGTATCAAAAGAGATTTTTTTTTTAATCTAAGCCTACTGTATCAGCACTGTTGTTTTTATCAGCCAAATTTATGATTGCATAAAAGAAAGAAAAATCCTTCCAAGATAACTAAGATCTAAGTTAAGATCTACTTTCCATAAATACATGATGATTTTGATTAATTGCCTTCCTTTAATTATTAAATACACCATCAGTGCTTCTGTATAATTCATGACAGTTAGCATGGCCTTGTCCTTCTTTATTAATTGACCCCTACCTGTTATTTTTCAGCAGATCAGCATGCAGTTGATAGGTTGGTAATTACTTGATTAATCCAGATGAAACTTTTTATTGGCACATCAACTTTGTTCCACGGCCCTGGATTTTCTAGTGTTTCAAGGCTTGAAACAGGTCGTCAGCAGACCAGATTGGTCCTTGCCCAAACTCTCAGTTTAAAACCGCACACCATCATTATTGTTGTCTGTCTGCCTCCTCACTTTATAACTGCTGTGGCAAGTATTTCTTAATAATCTAAGAAAGGTGAATTTTTCATCTACCTTCTGAGAACCAAATTAATTTTTTTAAAATCTTTCAAATATTTTTAATCTCTCTGATATTGCAATTATTTCAATGGAATTTGTATGCTTGAACAAACTATACAGAGTTGCTCCACTGGTAACTTCTATTGTCTGAAATGCCTTTTCATGGCTCCCTCCTAGGATTTTCATTTAATATTATGTCAGTTGCAACTGGAAATGTACTTTGCCTTTTTCTCTAGCTAAGAGTAACATTATTTTCTGGTATCTTGGTAACTAACATGATAGTTAAACTTGATAAAGTTATAAATGTTAGAAAATTTATCGCAAAATGTACAATTAAAAATTTCCTTTTTATTAGGTGGAAATATTTTATATCCTGATTCCTGTCAGTTGATTTTTTATATTTGTTTGCTAGCCTCGGTATGTCTACATATTGCCCTTAATGTTATTCATACAAATATTACCCTGTACTCAGGTTCTCAATTCAGAAATAATAATCCAGTTATAAGATTCTGAAAAGAATAGGAGTCAGTGTACATGACTTTGTAGGTAGAGATGACGGTGGAGATACACAGGAGATTCTGCAGAAATCAAATAATCTGAAAAGCAATGACAGTGCTCCCATTCTGCTTATTGCTGAGTGCTACATAAACAAGACTTTAGAAAGGTCCTGCTCAAAAAGTTGTCACTTATTTATGTCATCCTACTGTGAAAATAGAGTCTGAAAGATAAAAAATTTGCATGAAGCTGTCTGAGTGCAAATATCCTTATCCTGTCACCAGTGCTATGACACTACATGGAGTATTTTTTCATGGAAAACCTCTCAAAAATGTTTCAGCCTCTGCTGCCAAAGGGGATAAATTGTGATTTCTGGATCCACCCTTGAAGAAGACCAACAGGCAGTTTGGGAGGAGATGTGCCTCTGCCTCCGCTTCTTTCCTTGAGTCTCTATCAAAAAGAAGTATCTACCAATCATTTCCAGAGCCAGTACAAAGCATTCAGAGGGGCTTTTTCCAGAAGGGAAGCAGTTCATATGGAAGCATACATAAACTGTTGAGCTCACAGGTCACTGGTCCAATACAAAGGTTTGAAATGCAGAGACCATTTTTAAATTTTCCTTAAGGTATTTCTTAAGACAGTTATGGAAGTATTAGGACACAAACGCATTAGAGTGCTCATTTTTGAAACTATGATGTGTCTCAGCAGCATGAATTAATTAGATCATTAGTCCATTTTTAAAACGGAAGGAATTGCACCAAAACCTGTCAGATTTTGTTTTAGTTAGATAGTGCTGTGTGTCAGGGCTAATGTGTTTAAGAAATAACCTTTCTGTCCTGTTACTGTCATGTCAGTCTATCCAGCCTGGACTGGAATTGGTGATGGTGACCCTTTAAAAGAGCATGTAGCACTGCTAATGCCAAAGGGACAGTCAGTGCACCAGTGGCAATGAAATAATTACAGGAAATTACAGTTTCCCAAGCTGGGAAATCACTGAATGAGGGACTTTCTTAGAGAATAAAAGAGTGCTTCTGTGATCGTCAAGAAACCTTTTCTGTGCTTGTCTCCAGACAACTCAAAAGACAGAAGGAATCAACAGCTTGTTGTTGACAGAGGGGCAGAGCAGGGATCAGCTCCACCAAGCTGGGGGATGCTTTCCTGTGGTGTCTGTCCTGAGGCCTCAAAGGTCAACTACCCCGGCAAGAAGCTGGCCTGGAGACAGCATGACAGACACTGGGGCATCTGTTGTGATGCAACATGAACTGGGTCTGGGGCTCACCAGATCCTCATTGCAAATGCACTTGTGGAAGGATTCTAAGACAGCCTGACCCTATAGAAAGGCAGTGGTTCTGCAGCCGTGTGGCACACACCCCTCCTCTCTGTACCCCAGCAGACTCAACTGATCACAAGGACCACAACTGAAAGGACCATTTCCACTTGCTAACCGAGAAGGTGCCGGTAGATCCATGGGATGGTGATCCCGTTTCTCTTTTCTCTTTCCTTCTCTACTTTCTCCTACTTCGTATCTTTTATAAGAATCTGCCAAGACTTTTGTTCCTCCTGGCACAGATTTAGGCAAGCTTACATTAAACCTTATAGTTGTTTGACCTCCAGAGAGCCTGTGTTTTCTCCTGTAAACCATGCAGTGTGGTAAAATATCGCCTCCTCCCCCACCAGCCAAGGTCCGAGAGCACTGTATTTAAAGTTGTACACTTGAGAAAGATTAGTGCCTTCAAGTATTATTTTAATTCTCTGTAACTGCTCAAATATTGAATCCAGGTTGTTTTAAAACACTCATTTTACTCAGGCAGATTTTTTCAGAGTATAACTTGCCAACAAGGCAAGGAGTGGTAAGTATTATTCTGGGAACCCTGGAGACCTGCATAAATGCTGCATTTCCCAGGTGCTGGCCCTGATTCTTTATCATATATGTTAATTCCTTATATGAAAAAGTGAAATACTTAAATTTATTCTTCAGGAAACAGTATTAAAAGAACAAGGGAGAACTTGGCTCTATTCAACCAGGTTAATGGGATATAGCTAGATGATAGAATTTTCTAGTCATTCTTTCAGTTCCCATGGCAGAAAAGAAAATTATACATATATTAAACCGAGACAGTCTGTCCTTCTTACTCTCAGAAGGGTGGAAGGTTTTTTATCTGACATTCTTCTGTTTATTATAATTTCTGTTTGAAGAGAGATACTTAATATTTGAGGTGAATAGGTAATGATTAAATTTGAGCATCCTACATACTTCTTGAAAAATGTGCCTGGCCATATAACTATGTTGTAAACAACCTTACCAAAATAAATTGCAGATGTAAGAATTGTCATGATGGTTTCATAGGTGATATCAAGTGAAATGTCCTCTGCTGAGCGCTTGTGCAGAACTTCTTGCAAAGCATTGCTAAAATACAAGCCTACATACCAAACTGTTTTACAGCTAATGACAGGGTTGCTTTTATAACTTGTGTTCTTAAAGCTGACAAAATTAGGGTGGAGATTGTTCATGCTGAGGCTGAAAACCACACACTGATAGTAGTGTGATAGTAGTACACATCTAGTGTGCTACATGGGTGATGTCTACCAGTAGACTGAGTTTGTTCTGGCTGACTTCAGAGCCAGGATGTAGGGAAACGTGTCCTTCTACCTCTCAACACCAACTTTAGTTTGATTTATAATATGCTCTGGAAGCTTACACTTCTGGAGCATTTTGAGGAAAGTTAAAGTAGCAAAAGGTTAATGATCTCATTGCTGTGTATCTCTTAGTGGGCAAGTGTGTTCAACTGTTTTGGCAGAACTGATACTAAAACAAAGAGTCTTACTGAGTCTGAGTAAGGAAGATTGCATTAGCAGAGGGTGCTACTTCAGATCTTTCAATTGTTGAGACAACCTTCACCTAGATGTGCACAGGAAATCTTGAAAACAGAAGCTGTGTTCAGCTCTTTGAATGCAGACAGCACTGGGACTGCTGGACATCAAAGTATCCCTTAAGTTAGGGGTGGGGTATATAAGGATAAATCTGAAAAGGTATTTAGGCACCCATTTATGCAGAGATGAAATGCTTAAGAAGCATTTTAGGGTCATAACCTTGTGCTTAATTGAGAAAAGAAAAAATATCCCAAAATAGAGTGGGTGGTCTTTTCATAGAATCATAGAATAGTTAGGGTTGGAAAGGACCTTAAGATCATCTAGTTCCAGTCGCCCTGCCATGGGCAGGGACACCTCACACTAAACCGCTTTTGTTCATTTTTGTTGTTGATTTGTTTGGTTGTTATTTTGGGTTGTTGTTGTTTGATCAGGTTTTGGTTTTGGTTTTGGTTTTGGTTTTTTCCTTGTGGAATATAGGATTTTTTTATCATTTGGACATACATAAAATGACATGAGCTGACGAGGTGACGATTGCAAGACGTTGTGATGTTTGTATACTGCTTGTGTTTACAGAGTGGGAAAAGGGGAAACTAAAGGCCATTTTGCTGATTTTCTAGCTTCAAAGTTGTGATGAGTTGGGTATAGACAACACAGAAGCTGAAACACCATCATTAAATACTATTATTTAAATACAATTTCATCAAGAATATTCTCTTTACAATTCTATTTTTCTTCTTTTGTTCTGGTAAGATTAGGCCAGCCTGTCCTACTTCACTTTTAAGTATGAGCGTAATATTTATTTTAAACCAGGAAGAGTTGAATCACAGAAGTGTACAACTGAAAAAAATAAGATTAGTGCAAATTCCAGACAACAGCCTGGAACTTTAGTTCAGAAGGTCTACAGAGCAATTAATGATTAATTTATCCATAAATAATATTTTTTAATGAAAAATACCATTTCAGCTAACATAGATTCTCAATACCCCTGTTTTGGATAGTTCTAGTGTTGATATAGACTAAATTATATTTCTAAAGACACACTGCAGGTCTTCATACACTTTTAAATAGTCAGCTATCACCATGTAATCATCCTGTAAAAACCAAGGTAAGTTTCTGAGATCTAATCTGGAGTTTCCTTAACCTTAAGATTTTTCTGGCTGTTGTCATATGTTGTTGAATTATGTGTCTAATTCAGTAGCAAACTTCTCTAGTCCTTTAAAAAAGCTCATGAAATCTAAAGTACTTCAGAAGATTAAATTTAGAAATAATAATCATTAAACATGGCCATTCTTCATTCAATTAAATTAATTTTCCCCTGGAAACATCTGAAAGATCAGAAATAGGACATACCTAAGAAGAAGTTTATAGAAGTGTTCTTCAGTGATATTGCAAGAAAATATTATAAATCACGAACTACTATTTGCCCCTAGGAGTTCGAACAGATTATGATTAGAAACTTAAATGACTTTTTGCCAGTCATGATGTGAGGTTTCATTTAGCAATTCCTTAATGATTTCTTATTAAAATCACATTAATAAGAACAGTGCTTGATCCAGACCAAAAGTCTGATGACTTCTAAAATCAAACTACATTTTGATTTCAGAAATAGTTGTTATAATGCTGTTTAACCCCTACTTAGTCAAATTCAATTAATTATTTTTTATTTCAAAAGGGTTCTGAGAAAAGCTGTCACTGGATAATTTAGCAGGTGAGGAAAAACTTGTAACCAGTTATGACAGCAAAATATGAAAATTATGAGAAAAGGCAAGAAATAGGCTTGTAACATTATGACAATTATTTTTACAAAATAAGCATTTTTATATACATTGTATACTAACAAAAACTATATAACCTATCTTAGGTTTTCTGATTAAGAAAAAAATCACTACAGTGCTACATTTAATTTCTGTCAGGGTATAGAATCATAGAATCAACATAGAACAGTTAGGGTTGGTTCCAACTCCCCTGCCATGGGCAGGGACACCGCATGGTAGAGCATGTCACTCCATCCAGCATGGCCTTGAACAC
>JBCJKH010061793.1:0-18706 GCA_039877255.1 Loriculus beryllinus
AGGAAGAAAAAAAAGGTAGTTTTGTTTGTTTGGGGGCTGCTTTTTTTTGGGGGGGTTTTTTGGAAAAAGAAAAAAAAAAAAAAAACAAAACAAACCAAAAAACAAAAACAAGAAAAAAAAAAAAAAAAAAGACAAATCAGAAAATCCCAAAGACTTTAGAGCTAACCTTGCTGCAAGACAAATTCTCTCTGGGGAGTCACCAAGCCCTGATGGACAGCACAGGTATTGGTGCAACACCCAGACTTCAGCTACTCTCCCCCATCAGGGTGACAGCTCTGCAAATATGCAGCCACTCAAGGCAGTAAGGAGAAGCATCAGACAGTTAAAACAGCAGATACTACATGACATGTTTCCCATTTCCAAGGAAGGCAGCGTGACAAGAGAACTGTCCTACAAGACAGCTTCAGCCCATGGCACCTACGACTGCCAGCTGGACAACAATTTCAGTGAGTTCAGTACTTATTTATTGTCCTGAACATCTAATAGTGCCATGAAAGCTCTAGTGATCACTTTGTTATACTCTGAATATACAATTGCACCATTTCCTGGAATATTTTGCTCTCTGAAGCAGACAATTTGTTGTGCCAGTGTTACACCCTATCCAGTAAAAGTCATTACCCTTACGCATTTTGAAAAACCTGCCATGGGCATTGTACAATCTGTAGAGGACTTGGAATTTGATATACGAATCATTTGTACACATGCAAGTACCTGAGGTTAGTTTCCACAAGGGGAACCAAGACTTTTAGGGACATTTAGATTTGTAATAGGATTTTGTTTTCCCCATTACATCTCTCTAAATACGTGCCTAGCTTCTCACTATTTCCATTATTCTAGATTTCAGACACTATTTCCTCATTGGCAGCTCCCTATCTTCCTCTCCCATTCTCAGACAGTGAGACATAAAGGCACTGAATTTTTAATATATACTTAAACACACCCATTTGCAAGTAAAGACAGAGAAAGAAAGAGAAATAAAGTGCAAAGTAGTGTGTGGACCACTGCAGTTTCCAATGTAGGCATAGTACAAATACAGATTAAATGCATCAGGTAGCCAGGATGATAATTGGCTATTTGATCAAGATCCATCTTTTAAAATCCACAGTAGGCTGCAACACATTTCTGCAAATCACCAAGTTGATGAAGCAGATGTATACGCACACATTGAATGACCTAAAGAACTCAATCAGTATACCCAGCTATAAACTGAGAACATGGACTTATTAGGTCCACATACTGGTAACCCCTTCGCTCCTTCCCACTGACAAAAATTGCTGACTGACTTTGAGACCTGCTGTGATCTACATCACAACAAAATCCTTCTCACTCATTTATCATCTGCTGATAAATGCACATATCAGACAATCAATAAGCGAGAGCAGTCATTGGTAGGGTGACCTCATTCGGCACCTCATTCCTGTTTGAGCACAACAAACCTCCTGGTGTTTAGAATGAAGTTCTAATGGTCAAAGCTTACTATTAACAACCATAGCCATTTCTAAGAGCAGTTTCTTGAACTGAAAGATAGCACAAAAGCTGAGACATAATTAAATGTGCTTAGAGCTGTGAGCAGGGGTTGTGTTGGAAGAAGCACTCTCAGAGCTGGGCACACTAATGTTGATTACAGCCTGTAACCACCAAAATGTGCCCTCCCAAGAAAACCATCAGAAAGCAGCCCTGGTACATGGAAAATGCTACAGCTTTTTCTTCTCTGCACCTAACCAGCATTTTGCTAAGGACTTATATGTGGTTTAGAGTTAAGGAGTGGGAGAGGACAGGCAGATGAGATGTGACAGCTCCTGATCTGTCCTCCAGACAGTGACAAACAGAAGCCTTCATTCACTAACTATAAACTCCAGATGGAGAGCAAACAGCTTGCAGAAGATCAGTGCCACCACTAGAACTGCTTTCCTTACTCTTTTATTCCCCAACACCTTCCACCCACAGCAATATCCAACTACTACTGCACTGTCCTACATTGGGTTAGGGGAAATATCCACATCCTCCAGCCTCTCCCAGGCCTGACTCTTCCAACAGATGAGTAACATTGATGGACATCACTTGTAAATAAGATCTTTGCTGTAATCTCAGTCTATTCTCTGCTTCCTAAAAGCTGCTACTCTTACATAAACTGTCACCATAAATCACAGAATCATAGAATCACAGAATGGTTTGGGTGTGAAATGATCTTAAGAACATCTAGTTTCAAGCCCCCTGCCATGGACAGGGACACCTCCCACTAGACCAGGCTACTCCAAGGACCATCCAACCTGGCCTTGAACACTGCCATGGATGGAGCATTCACAACTTCCTTGGGCAAAATGTTGCAGTGAGGTATGCAGCCTCGCTCATAGTGAACATAAGGGTAAAAGCCAGAACTTTCAGTATCCAAAGCACAGGAGTCAGCTCTGCAATTAAAAACAATAATGCCTCTCATTTACACAGCAGAAGCTTGAATGAGGTTGACTGTAAAGTGATGACCAGCACCATGTATATGAACTCCTGAATTTTGGATGAGCTTCCTTTGACAAGTTGGCTGCAGAACACATCTCCTGTGCTGGCTTTGGTGTGTGGTGTCTGCCTCTACATCCAGCTCAAAGGGATGTGACATTATTCACTTAATGTCAGCAGTAAAAGTCAGAATATTGAGACCCAATGGTGAGACTCAATATTCCATGCTAAACAAGCCCATGCACACACCCGTACACAGACCATTTCTACAGGCACTAACCCACTAACCAATGCTTTTATAATGCAGTGGAACAAGGACCTTTTCTGAATAAAGCAACGTAGCAGGTATTTTCCTGCAGTATATCAGAAAAAAAAAAAAAAGCTGATGCTGGACAGATGCAGAGTAAAGCAAATCGCTGACACAGAGTTTATTGCCATTTGACTTTTTTCAATCCCCCATCACGTTTCTAAGAAAGTGAAGCTGTCTCACTCTTCAGAGCTGTGTACTTTACTGGTACCTAATTCAGCAGTAGAGACCAGACAGGAGGTTTTTACAGACACACAGCAGCAGGAGATTGAGATGTCTTCCTGAGGGGCCTTTCCCCCTTCATGTTTATGCTAACTTTCCTTGGGATGATCTCAGCTTCCATGACTTTTAGATTAAAAGTATTTCAGAAAGCAGAAAATAATGAAGACTTGGGTTTTTTTTTTACAAGACCTGATACAGGCTTCGTGCCTGTAAATGAGCTGCTTTTAAAAGAAGGGACAAAAATAAGCAATTAAGTGCTTATCAGGCTATGGTGAGTATGTTTTCCACTGCTTTGGAGAACACAGATGAGGGTTACTGGATTCTGCATCTTGCACTACTGGTGACACCTTTGCTCTGCACTCATGGTTTAGTGGCAAGCCAGTTGGGCTGGCCAGGCTAGCTACAGTTCAGATGCAGCAGCACAAGACTCAGTTTGAGCAGGACGCTGTGCATGACAGCTCACTAGACTCAAGCTGACTTTGGGAAGCCCAAGAGAGTGGTGTGAGCAAGCCTTTACACAGGTTAACTGCATCTCAGGTCACAATTTTATGAGTGCTTTAGGTTGGTTTAAAGTGGCACTGCCACAATAAAACAGTCCTGCCTACTCCCATCTCATGTTCCAGTTTTCAAACGGCTCTCTTGAAACCTTCTTAGTGTTCTAAGTAGCTATAACAGCAGTTTGATGCAGGAAATGATCAAGTTAAACCACAAAAAAATCTATTTTCTCCCAATACTAGTTTCAACCCAGAGGAATTTCTCAGTCTGAACATTTGCACGGTAGAAAAAGAAATTTTGCCAGTGGCCAGCATGCAGGTGGGAAGAACAGCCTGAGCAATGGGAGGACAAGACTGGTATTTCTCAGCAGTGGCCTTACATTACCCTGGTTAACAATCTTTGAGGAAACTGCTTTTTTTGTCTTTCTCTGACACAGACAATAGTAATAACACTTAACACTGGATCCCTCAGGGGGACTGTATGCATTTTGGAAGACCCTCGTCAAAAATGGCATTTAGGGATGAAAAGCATCATCATACTATACGCTTCCATGCTTTTATTAGCAGCCAAACTGAGGATTACATTAGCAAATGATCTCCTGTGAATGCTACTTTTGTCAATGGCATGGAGTATTACCCTCTGCCAGGTATAGACAATTAGCATGTTGTCAAGGTCTTCAACTCCTTAATCCTTAAAAGTAATGTCAAACAAATTGCCCTTGGCATACCAAACAATTTATTAATAAAAGAGGCTTAATCTCTTAATGGTTATTTGTTGAAGAGTATCTTGCTGTGTTGAAGAGAATTATGATAGTTGGACTCCTTGTGCATGTTTTGTTATTATTGTTTTACTGATGATTAAAGTCCTAAACGTGAAGGAAATGCCAGGGGGTGGAGTGACTGACAAAATGCTGACTTTTCTAATTTTTTAATTTGTTCAGATGACAAGTGGGTTTTTCTTGGCTTCCCTCCCCCTCTTGATGCTGCACCATTCAGTTAAGTTTTCTCAACCTCTTTTCATTACACTTCCATATCAATAGGGATGTCAGTGCTGTGAGAAAGCTTGAAGCACCAGCTCTGAAGACTGGAATGATCAACAAAGCCTCTACAATGCAGACTAGAGAAGAGCTAGCTTACATGACATTGCCTCAGCCATGGCCTAATCCTGACAAGGAGAGGTCATCTTGAGCTGTGAGAATCTGCTTCGATCTCCAATCCCACAGGCAGGCAGATTAGCCCTGAGCTCACAGCTACACCTATAGTAAATTTAATGATGTGGGATGGATGCACATGGATAGTTCTTTACTGAGGACAGGACAGAGACCATCCATTTATTTAACAGAAGCCACTGAATCACCACCAAGTGTTTGTATACAATCATTGCTAGCATGATTTGGACACAAACCAAATCTACTAGCCTTCCCCTAAGCCAGCTTGTTTTCTCTTCTCTCTGCCCCCCTCCCCTAATTTTTCCCCGCGACTGGTCCATGACTGCAATAAAAATCGACATTTAGTGGGTCTGTGATGTATGCTACATGGGGTTTATCCCTCATCTGCTAGGCCATCTTCTAAGTTTTGGAGAAGTTGAGCTTGTGTGGTGCTGAATGATCAAGCCTACACCAATAAGATGGACAGAATAGTAAAGTTTTAAAAGCCAAACCAAACCAATATCTAAGGCATAAGAAACCCCATCTTTGAAACACATTCAAATTCCAGTGTGTTTGGGGAGACTGGAAGGAGAAGTAAAAGAGTGCTGAGTCACAAAAAGTTCTTGAAGAAGCAGCTTCAGGTCTTGCAACCAGAGTTTATACAGTTGAAATTGCTTGGTCTCCCTGCCTATGGCCACATGTAAGGTTTAGAGTCAGAGGACATGGATCATCCCACTGGAACAATTCCTCCAGTACAGACTGAGATTCCCTCATGTACCATCTTGTCTCTGCAAAGGGGATTCCAGTTTCACTATCTTGTTTCTCTCACAACAAGCATAGAATATGATGAAGCAGGATCTGGTCCAGGCCACAGGAGTAGTAGACTCAGCCTGAACTTCCTAATTTCCTGTAACCTTGAGAACACCAGAGAGCAACACTCACTCTGAACCAACACCAGCAACATTGATTCATCATTTTCTAAAGCTCCTGAAGATAGCTGGACTATGAAAAACTTCTGTCCTCCTCTTACAATGGCTTAATTAAGCTGGAAATTTTTGTGCATTATTGGACTGATTCTGTTGAGTCTCACTTAAAACAACCAGACAACCCTCAGCTAGCAAAGACTATGTCCTTTCTAACTCAGGCGGTCTTCTAAAGTCAAAGACACTTCTGTGATACTGCCAAGGAATGTTACTTTTCAAAGACATCTACTTTCTTAGAATAGCCATCTCTTTATGCTTTTATGTTTAGGAATCATCTTTGTATTTACCTGGAAAACAAATAGTTGGAAGTCTATGCTTAATCAAAACCACCCAGGTCAGTAAACTACCAGTAATGTGAGATAACAAAAGGGAAGTAACTAACCAGAATACATGTCCAGGCCTTTAAAACAAAAGATAAATACTGGTACTGGCCTCAAATACCCCAGCTTAATTCTCCTTTTCCTTTCATATAAGTTCTGCACTGCTGCATATCTGTTCAATTGCTGTCCTTCTGAAATGACATCAGTAAGATTGAAACCACCTTTACATCAAACACAGTCAAATCTGTGCCTCTTAAAATGAGATATGATTATATTGCTTTTCATAGCACGGAAACCCTGAGGAAAACACAAAAACTGCATTTTTTTTTTACGTGCTTGAAGAGAAATTTGCAACAAAATCCCACACAGGAAAGAGTGTCAGAGCTCCTCTTTCCGAAATTCCCAGCATGCGTACTCACCACTAGAATAGACAAAAACAAGCCAACTAGTCCTGCTTACAGTAATTGCTCCAGAATGTTTCCCAAAATGCAGCCATCATCTTTCTCAGTGTACTCAGACTCTTGTGACCCATGTGGGACATGGACCACAGAGCAGAATTAAACTGTCAACAATGATGTACCCCCAGTCAAAGTCCTGGTAACTATAAATGAGGAAAGATCTCCCCAGATCAGGTTTTGATTGCTCTCTGTGCTCTCCTGAGTTCCTGTTGTATGCTACAGACTTCCCATTCATCTAAGGCAGACTTTGGAAACACAGATGGGGTGAGATTAGATATTATAGGGCTCCAGCTTCTCTCACCATTGCTAAAACGCATGCTCCTGCTTTCACTTACCTTCAGTTAGTCAAATTGTGGCAGCTCTTTTACACTAAAGGCAGGCCTATTAGATAAACTTCTAATTGACAATGCCTTTTGACCCATATTCCTTATTCTTTCATCCTCTTCAGATAGAATTATTGCCAACACTGGAGACAGTGGAAAGAAGCACCTTTCATCAGCAGATTTCAAAATATTTTCTAAGAATTAATGTGTTTATCCTTGCAAAGGACCTTCTTCTAGGTAGGGAAAGTAAGTAGCATTGTGCAATAAAGTGTCACAGCCTGTAAAGGATTGCAGAAGGCTTGATAACCCGTAGATCATTAAATACAGCAAATGGGAGAGTTTTTACCAATAATGCAAGCCTTGGGCAAACTCACGTAAGTGAAGAATGACACATAAACTCTCCGTTTGACAGTCAGATAAAGAAACCACATCCGTCATTCTGCTGATGAGTCTCACCACTTGATTATCATCCAATAAAATGTTAAGTGTATATCGATTCATCCATATTCATTGACTAAGCCTTCAGAAAATCAAGTTCTTCTGCTGGAATAATGTGCTTTGCACACGTTTGCAAGTCACGTGATGCCAAATATGCAACTTTTCTGTCACAATGCAGGTAGCTTATGCCTGGATCCCTGTTCTTTCTTCTCACAGAGCAGACTGGTGCCATCTTGCCTCCCCTCCCCTCTTGCTTTTACAGAAAACACCTACTCTATAATTCCCTAACTCCACATGTAATCCTTTTGCTCATCTCACCTCCCTCTCATCTTCTAGGTCTCAACTCTAATCCCTCCCATGATTATAGACACCTACATTTGCACAGGACAAAGGCTTTTGAGGCATGTGATAACCATACAAAAGTCAATAAATCTCAGGTTTTGCATGCATCTCTAGCACCCCTGTAAATCTTGACTTGGAAGACTTTCCCAAGAACTCCAGATTTGTGCAAGCAGCGCACAGAGCTTTGAAGCCACAAGGGCCCTCTAAGTGGATCACCTTTCAGAAAGTATCCTCAAATTGAATCCTCTCTACAGTAATCCTGTTTAAAATAGTACCAGCTCCATCAGCTGCTTAGACTGCTTGAGCCATTAATCCTGCTGGATGGCTCCTCTAGAATCTCACTCCTCCAACAGCTATACACCTTACATACCCCTGATCATGCTGTTCATGACCATTACTGGTTTTGGTTTTCGTTCATGCAAAGTCAGAGGTTGGTATTGAGTTTTTACTTACCTTAATCACTTAATTATCTTAATTTCTGTAAGACTCATCCCTGCCATAGCTAAGCACTCTTGTAATAATGAAAGCTGTAGTACTGAAAGATGAAAAAGGTATTCTGCCCTTACAGGCATAACATCCGTGACAGGGCCTGATGTGAATTTATACAGTGGAAACACCAGTAAAACAATACAGCCTAGTAGCTCATTTATGGGAGCATACCTAGTTATAGCCTGGTGGGCAAGCTTAAGCCTCCTAGGAGGGCATATAGGGTTACTGAAGTCCAGCATGTTGCTGAAAGCTGAAATGCATATCATTGCCGGATTGGTGTCTGTGTTACATCTTTCACAGAAATCTTTGTGGTGGAGTTGGAAAGTCTTATTACATTCTAGAGCTTGCTGTCACCACAGACCATACAGAATCCTATGAAAGTACAAACAATAATATGTAATGCACTTGGTAACACTTCATACTCTCACTGCTTAGCTTTAACACCTATAGCAACATTGCTTTTATCTCCCTCTTTGTGCTACTTCTTTGAACAGTAAATCTCATGGACAAGCCCTTCAACCAACCCATGTGGTTTGGTATTGCACACAAATGCTTAGCCAGGTACTGTTCATGCCTACTTGTGTGTTCGGTTAATGAATAGGGAAGAAGAAAGGTATATTTATTCTCTCTGCTCCAACAGCTACAGATAGTTCACAGCCCTTCCATGCTAAAGCATCAGTGCTCATGTTTATTTAATAACTCAGATTGTTTCTTGAAATTGTGTAATTCAGCCCATGGAAATTTCCTTGTTTGCATAATTCTGTCATGTTGATATTATTGGGGTTATGGCTCAAAGCAAAATGTTACATGATGATGAATTTAAACCTGAAAAATCTTTTTTGGTAAAAGAGGAGGGGAGATTCTTTTCTTTTTAAGTTGACTTCCAGTAAGGCTCAGAGGTCATTCTGAGTTGAACAAATTGCAGTCAAAAGTCATGCTCTCCTGAGCAATAGCAACAAAATTCCCAGAGTCTTAGACATAACAGCTAAAATGGCATTTAGAAGTCTTGGCTCATCCGTTCCCAGATTTCCTGGACACTGGTTTAACACATGCTAGAAAAAACAGAATTAGTAGTGATGGAATACAGAAGTACAGCTCCACCACTCTCCTCTTTCCTGCCCAGAATTTCTCATACAGGCACAACACTCCATCCTTAACCCCTAGGCAGGTTCTAGAGAGCTCTTTGAGGGCTGTCGTTCACCAGTATCAAAAGCATCATCGTGATTTTCACGGGAAACCTGCCCAACCTGCTGTCATGCTTGTTGTGCCTCCTTTGTGCTTTTTTCCTTCCTTCCTCCTTGCATTTTAGGTTGTGGCATTAAACTGCACAACCACATAGCTGGCAACATGATGGCAAGCAGGCTTTTATTTTATTTAGCTATCTCAGAATAGTCCAGTATTTTCCAATCACGGCCATGAATCTGTAGCTGTTATGACGTAAAGAGGCTCACTGATGGTGGGTTGAGAAAGAAAGAACAAGGAAGTGTTAAAGACCTTTACTTTTAAAATACTCTTGCCTTTTCAAATAGTTAACAGAAAAGAGCTCCTTCTAACCGGCGAGTTTTCGTTAGTCAATGGTACGTCACCAACGGCCTTTTCCAGGAAATGTGTAATCAGGGCACTCCCTCGACTCATGCTGGATTTAAAAATAATAATAATTATTTTATATGACTAACTTCCTTAGAAAGGAAATTTCCTTAAGAAAAATAGCACTTTGAGTCCCTCATCGTTTTTTCACAGGCATAAGCAATTAGTGTCAACGTGAAGAGCAAGATCACCTCCCTTCACCTGCTTCAGAAAGGCTAACTGTGCATGCCCAAACACATTCAAACCAGACAGTTACGATCACATCAGTCTAGGTAGGCAAAGTTGAATCTCTGACATGTGTAAAAGAGACCAGGGATATTCAGGTGATTGCGGTTTCAGGTATTCCAGCTCCTGGTCTGTAAGTGTTTTGAGACTACTCTTCACTGTAAGCCTGCCACAACTCCTGCCATCCTGCTACAGTCCCAAGGCTGCTGAACTGAGAAGACATTCTGTGAAAAGGACAAATACTTCCTTTTCAGATTTTAGTCTGTGGATTTCAGGGAGTTTTTTGAACTATTTCCAAGAAAGTTTTGAAAGACAATTGAAAAAGCAAACCTACTCACAATAAGCGTTGCTTAGCTATATGTTGGTTGCCACCTGCCCTGGAAAAAACCTAGAAGAGCAGCATTTAAAAACCCTACAAATTACTAAAGACCACGAATAGTCTGACTTTGCTTATCTATCTTATGCTGAACTTTAGCTCAGGTCTTCACTACTAAAAAAAGTAGTGCACTAATTCACTGTTATCCACGCTTTAGTAGAGGTATGTGGGGAGGTATGTTTTTTCACCCTTTCCCTTCAAGTAAAATTTGCTCAAATACCAAGAGACAGATTTCCTGGAAAAAATCATCACATCCTTCAGCAGTTAAGGAGTTAAGCATTTTCACATACAGTCAGGCACAGGAATTGAAAGCCCCTAACCAGGGATTGTGCAAGAGAGGAAACTCGTGTCCGTAATTTTCACTTTCAACCTCAGGATTCTCCATGCCAATCCTCTTTCTCATGGGAAGCGAATGCAGCTGGTGCAGAGCTGTGTCTGATACCACGTTGAAATGCTGTCATAGCGACAGTTTGGGCAACATACCAACTAGTACTGCTGCACATGTAATTCTCCCTTCCTCCAGAACCTCAGGAGATGAACCTGTTTCAGTTAGGCTCTCCTAGGGTTGACTAGAAAGCTTTATTTAATTCTTAATTGAATAACTCCCTCAACACAAACATATAGATATTTAGAGGAAGTCAAACACAGCCCGAGTGTTTACATTTCTTTCCTGTTAACATTTCTTGCTGCAATACATCTGTGATTGTAAATTACACTGAGGTGAAAAAAGGAAGCATTTCAAATGATCAGAGTGAGATTCAGCTTGATAAAACACCAGTTACTCTCCCAGCAGCCCGCGAGTCAAAGTTCTGGAAGAATCCAAAGAATGGCTACCTTGAAATCATCTTTGGCTTACATATTTTTTCTTCAACTTTTCCGACACCAATCTGGTGAGCTTTCAGAAACATTGCACGTATTTCTTGCAGCACTATAGGAGAATCAGGCAGTATAGTCAGAGAAATGCCTGCGAGTATTTGGTATAAGCACCCCATGAGCAGAGATTTAGAGTGGTCCAAGTCAGTGTAATTCAGAAGACAGAAACATAGCTTGATCAAAGGGAAACAGAGGCTGAATGCCAACCTCCTATGGGCAAGACTTAATTGTCTCACAAGTCACAGAAATTCCACCAAAGCAGACAGGCACGTAACAAAATGAACTGTTCTGGAGTGGGGACACGTACTATGCACCTCACCATCTCCAGCTTTCTCATTGCAAGCAGAAATACATGTTACACTATTTCAGAGTATATCAGAGCTCAAGATAAGGCTGCAGAACGTCACCTGCTAAAGCAAGGGGAGTAAGATGCATTCCACCTCACTTCTCCAATCTTTCCCTTGTCCACAAAGACCCTGCATTTTAGGAGCTATTCCTTTGATAGGAATAATTGCCTACAATTTATTTAAACTCTATCACTATTAGTTTTTAGCTGATTAGTGAAATTCCTATTTGGCCCACTATTGCCAGAAGTGAAATAGAAGATATCTGTCTTCTGCCAGCCCAGTAAGAACCCCTATGAGGAATCTCTGGGCTTTCCACATGGAAGTAGGAACAATACCCTTAGAGATCACTCATACAGTTGTGATTTTCATGTCCTTTTTCTACCTCATTTCCTTCCAGTGCTCTTTTGATATCATGCCAAGAACAAACAGTATGTGCGTTTAAAGCAATAAAAAACCAGCACAAATTAAGTGTCCTCCCACCTGCATTTTACTGGAACTCACTATCATTAAGCTGAAGAGTGAGCTTAGAATGCCACCTGATTAACACTGCAAACCTCTGCTAAAAAAAAAAGTAACACTGGCAGAACTGTTCCATCCTATGTGCAGCCCAACAATTGTGTTCCTACTCAGATTTCCTCTTGGTGTGGCTACAGCTGCCACCATTGCAGGATGTTACTTAGGTTTTAGTTCGGAGAGATTAGAAGTAATTCTGCTTAGTTTTCAGTCAAAAACAAATAAAAAAGGCAACAGAAACCAGTTCTGTGTTCTTTGGAGGAAAAATGAGATAATGGGACTTCATCGTTTGGGAGGGATCCCAGCACTGGTGGAGGCTGAGACACACACATCACCCCTAGCCTAAGAAAGAGGCAGGCAATAAAGAAAATGAAATGGTGTTATTTTAGGTGGAGGTTAGCTGAAAAAAATACATTAGCAAAGACAGGAAGAGAAGCAACTTATGCAAGAAATATGTGGTACGTTGATTTTAATCATTAATTTAATGGTGGTGACAGCACAAAAGGCTTGAGCCCAGTGTTTATTCACCCTTTGTAGTCAGATTGCCTACTACACTTCTGGGTGCCTCACAACGCAAAAAAAATCAGGGTAAGCAGTAAGCCTGTCAAATGTCCCACACAAGGCTTCATCCAAGGTATGTCATCCATGTCAGGCAAATGCTAACAATTTGGCCTCTAAGATCATCCACACTGAACAGGCACTGTATCTTGCATGGAAACTGTTTCTGAGAGACCATGCTCAACTCCAACTCTATCTTTACAAGCAATAAGACTTCAAGTAAAAATTGCCAGGTGTCTTAACAAATGGAATTAAAACAAAGTAGGTATTTCCATACTCTTCTCTGCTGAGCTATACCTTGACTACAGAAACTTAAATTCTACAGTGCTACTTAAAACCAGTACTTACTTACACAATATTGAGTGTTGCCATTGAAATATTTCCATGAAACTTTCATCTTGTGTGGTTTAGGAAAGAGAACACCTCAAAATGCAAGTCATGGTGAGGTTCTCTGTGCTATGAACTGCTCAGCTTCCAACTCAGCCTGGCCAAATCATACACTGAATGAAGAAGAGAGTCTGGTACCAAAGAGCCTGTTTCTCCGAGGACCTATATGCCACAGCTCCAAGACTGGCATGTCTCTAGTACAGGCTTCTCAAGACAGATCGTTCCTAACTTAAGCAGCAGCACCATCTCTTCAGACAGCCGTAAGACAGCCTGGGCCATAGCACAACCAGATTTGCTTCATGGTGCTGTCATGCATCATGGGCATGTGCCATGATGTGGTAAACCAGTCACAACAAGCAAAGTTCTGTGTTTCAGACTTCACACTTCGCACATCCGCACAATACAAGGAATGATTACACAGTGTTACTGATGACATAACTTCCCAAATTAACACTGGAATCCTCTTTCTTGAATACCTCTGGGACTACTAATTCCAAGAATCTGAAAATGAGGCAACAAAGAGAAGGTAAAAATCACAAAAGCTATAAACCACATATACATATGATCACACACATACATGCTTTTCTTTGTGGTCCTTTGTAGCTGATTTCTGAGCCTTGTGAATCACTTTTTCTAGCTTTTCTTTATACAGGCCAAACCCCTGCTTTTTAAAAAAATAAAACCTCAAATTCTTTTACTGTCATGTGGCTTCAGCAGATGCATTTTTAAGAAAAACTTCCCAAAACTGCAACACTCCCTCTAATATCGTGCAATGTTCTGCCAGCAACTTCAATGATTCAAAACTTCTAAGAAACTCCCTATGCAATGGAGATGGATAAGGCCTCCTTGGCAGAACAAGACCTGTATTGAAGACCAAATCAGGGGACTTTTGCAAAGAATTAAAGCAGCTTTAATTGCCAGCTGAATAGGAGGGAGGGAATAAAGACCTCTTCTCAAGGGAGAAAACGCATATCAGATCACTTTGTGGAAGTAGGTATTTTGAGCAGAATCACCCATCAAGTTTACAGATGATATAGTTGAGACAGAGGAAAGTGATGTGAAACTCTTGCTTGTTTGTTTCCTCTACTCCCATGCCATCTCAAATCATATCCTCCATCTGAATGCACAACACATTCAGCAACCCAAGCAGCCTAACCCAAACTCTTCACTCAGCTCACCTGAGCTCACAGCTATAGACAATCCCTTAGGTCACACAGACTCATGAGCACTCACCCTCACTTTTCAATAGATTGGGATGGTTCAGAACAGAGAAATAACATGCACTGGCTTGTGCCTATTGAAAACTTGGCTTGAAGAGCCTGAGCTCTCTGGGGATGCCCTCCCTCCATTGTGTCTTGGCTGGGATAGAGCAAAGGTCCTTTCTTCCTCTTATTTAACAGGAAATAGATATCTGCAACCCTTCCTCCCAGCTATTTTCATGACCACACCAAGACATTCCTTATTATGGGCACTGACTTAAACTCTGTGGATACCCCTGATTTCTCCTTGCCACAACTCCATTAGCAGCCACTAAAACATGGCATCCAGTTCTCATGACAGCCACATGCCATTTCTACACCTTACATCCAGGGTCCTTACTGTGCTGGCCAGCATACCAGGGCTTAAACCAGAGCTGCAGGCTCTATAAGGAAAGAAGCACATTTAGAAAACCATCTCCAGCACCATGCTCCTTTGCCTGCTGGTTAGTGGGGGCTGCAAAAGACAGATAGGAGGGCAGCAAATAGCAGAGTAGGGGGAAAGGAGGAGGCAGGGTAGGAAAGCGAGACGTACAGGGAGGAAGGCTGGGGGGAAGGATATGCTTCACTACAGAGAATCCTGTCAGGATGCAATTTATTTTCATTCTGCGAGGGAGTATAATGGTGCACTGCCTGAGCTCTCTCAATAGCTGTTTTGAAGCGAACCAGGCTGGTATGTCTTTAATTTATCTTTTCATTATGAAACGGTTTCCCTTCCAAGAAGCCTTCAAGTCAGGAAGCTCTGTCTGCCCACACAGGAAATTCCTTTGCAGCAACTTCCCCAAAAAGGAAATTTCCCTCAGAAGTGAGCCCAGCTCATGCCTTTCAGCAGAGCTGTTTGAAAAGACTCTGGCATGTAAGCCCCACAAACACCCCTGCCTGCTTACTGCAGCCGGCATGCTGGGATCAGCGGCTCTGCCCTCACAGAGGCATGTGGAGAACCCCATACACATGGCTTTTCTCCTGCTCCCTCCTCCCCAAAGACAGACAGGAGCATTCAGAGGAGATGAACTGCTGAGCTTCTAATAAAAGGAGTCTATCTATCCAGGAGAGAGGCACAGGACACAGATAGAGAGCTGAGAAAGAGCAGGGGAAAAGGAGGGGGAGCTGTAGAAAAGCTTCCCAGACTACTCCAATACCCTACTTGGAAACCAGAGAACAAATGTGCACCATATCTCAGATCTCTCCCACTAGCATGCTTGAGACTGTACTCTGTCCTTTATACAGACTGTGGGTTTTATTTAATGAACCTCTGCAGTGAAAACTCACAAGGAAAGAAGAGAGGGGAGAATATATAGAGGGGAGCGGGGGGGGGGGGAAACGCCCTTCCAAAAACTCACCTCCCCCCCCTCCCCCCCCACCTACATTTACAAAAATTAATCTCACAGACATCTTGCGAATCATTAAGTAGGAGAGAGACAAGAACATCCAGGCCAGAGTGAATAACAACATACGGTATTGTATGAAGCACCTTAAGAAAGTGGCACAGATCACAAGCACTGCCAGACTCCCAGTTGGCTTTTAATTTACCATTTCAAATCATGTCATACCAAATAACTTCTTTTTAAGTGACTATACCCAGAAACCCAAACTGTTGTCTGGGGCAAGAGAGGAAGCAGAACTGAAATCTGTTACACGTTCCATTGACGAGACAGGGCCATAGAAGGACCACAGGCCAAACTGGACCATGGACTGGATGGCAGCAGGACAATGAGAGTGACCTTTTGAGGTCATGTGGGAGAAATAAACGCGAGGGATAACAGAATCACATATGGGGGTGATGACAACCCACTGGAGGCCTGTATGCCAGGGAGAAAGACTGTCCATGCTTCTCCCTCAGTCCCAACTTCAAATCCATTTTCCAGCACTTGATGGGGGAGCTCTGGTCCTTGAAGCCGAAGCTCCAGCAGGTGGCTGCCTGCCCTCCTCTTCCATTCCTTCCTTCACCAGATAGCTTTGCCCTGTTCTCTCGCCAGCTAATTTACATGAGATTTTTTCTGCTGCTGCCCTTGGCATTACATTCAGTGATTCAGTCAGCTGTTGTGTAAAGAGACTTTTGTCAGAATTGCTTCAAGGCAAATCCCCCCACTTAACTTTTATCCGTGGCCTCTAGTTGATGAGCTAGTTATCACCTAAAAGAGCCCTCTGGCATAGCATATGCATACTGAATATCTATCTGCTTGGATGGCATCCACACTACTGTCAAATCACTGGAGATGGTTATGAGATGGGGTAAAACAGAAAAACTGCCATACTAGAAGAGATCACCGACCCATCTAGCCAAATGTCTTCAAGTAGTGGGTCATAAGCAGAAAGCGTAAGGAATAAGGAAACATTACGCAATCTCTTTTACATATACATATATATATACATATATGTATAGGGATGCTGGGGAAGGACTCTTCATTAGGGGCTGTAGTGACAGGACAAGGAGTAATGGGTTAAAGCTTAAACAGGGGAGGTTTAGATTGGATATAAGGAAGAAATTCTTTACTGTTAAGGTGGTGAGGCACTGGAATGGGTTGCCCAAGGAAGTTGTGAGTGCTCCATCCCTGGCAGTGTTTAAGACCAGGTTGGATGAAGCCTTGGGTGGCATGGTTTAGCGTGGGGTGTCCCTACTTATGGCAGAGGGGTTGGAACTGGATGATCTTAAGGTCCTTTCCAACCCTAACTGTTCTATGATTCTATGATTCTACTGTTTCCTCTGATCGTTTAGCTTCCATCACCTCTCAGCAGGGTCAGGATCACCCTCTGCTCCCAAAATAGCAAACATTTGTCTCTCAAATGTCTGACTGATTAAACAGTTAAGTGCAATTCAGAGTAATTAACTATGATTGCTTTCATATGCTCCCTATGTTTTGGACCTAAAGAGTAGTTCATCTACCTGAAAATGCATCTGCTTTATCTAATACCTGCATAATAAACTGTTGGCCTAATGAAAGATATTCTGTTCCTAAAACATGTGGCTTTCTTTGGATTATGTGAGGACTAATGACCTATCTAACAGTTCCTATGAACAAAGCCTTGGCTCTGTAATGCATTTTTGGCCTCTGAGAACAATATAGCTCTTTGCTATTGTCTGTAAAATCCTTTTGTTGCTGGAGACGACCATGAATGTACTACCTGTTGTGATAAGACTGCGTAACTGCTAGGATTTTTTCATCATTTTGCTTTGAAGCAAAACAGGAAACATAGTGTTTGCATAAAAGGCTGTGTTGAAAGTAGGCTGTCATTGCAAAGTTGAAAGTCTTGAAAATCTGAAAATGTCAAAGAGCAGCAAGCCTGCAGGTCAAAGTAAAACATGAGAAAAAAAGTCCTTTTGTTTTACTTTAGTTTGTTCTCCTTCAGAATAGGGAGAATCACTGAAAGTTCTTCTCCCAACCTTCACTTCAAATGAGGCAGCATTTGCTAACTCAAAGGGGATTATGCAGCTGAAATATTCCATTTCAGTAAAGCAGTAAGAGCATTCAACCAACTGCATCAGTTTGGGTTTTTTTTTTTTAACAGGCGTTGGTGTTATATTCTCACACTAGCAAGATTTTATTCTGGGGAGAGATGTTTGTAAATAGCTTCTCTGCTGTTACTATTGGCTAGAATATTATTGGCAAAATTATTTCATGAACAAAAGTTTGGATTGAACCTGGCACAGATGTTTAGTTGAGCTGTATCAGTTTTGAGCATGTTTTGGACAGCAAGTTTTCCAAAGCACAGAACAGACTGTTGAGGGGATGTAAAGAGAATCCTGTAGTGAAACTCCATGCATGTTAGAAGGAAATTAAATTCTTCAACCTCCAAAACTGTCATGAAATTAACTTAACCATACCTTTTCACTTCTCTACATAATATATATATCACTGGATTAATGTAAATAAATGTGTAAATGTTAAACAAAGGGTGGCAAAATATAGCAAATAACACAGAGTGTCTCACTGAAAACTTATGCTTTTGTTTCAGTTAGTATTCTAGAAAAGTCTGGGAAACAGCAATTGATATACCAAGAAATAATTGCTATATTTGAAAACCGTGGAATAATGCATTAAAATGTCAGTTAAATTCCCCAGTGAATTGCCATTCTAGTTCTTTCCAGTCTAGTGGGTTTACAAAGGTCAAAGCAATAAAGCTGATTTTGAAATCTCAACAGAAATAATTAGTATATGAAAGTCTTTTATGATTATGTAAAAACTTCTACATTGAAGTAGTAAAAATAACATTTTTACCTGTTCAGAAAAAAGAAAGAAAAAGAAATTGCTAGAAATTGTAGGAATGCTCTTACACTGTATTAGAACTGAAGTCAGCAACTGGGTGCTGGGGAAAACACCAGGCAATAAGAGTTCATGGCTGTCAACACTTGGTAAAATAAAAAAAGCCCACACTACTTGTCAGTAGTTAAAGTCCTCAGAGCTTGTTAAAAAGCTCAGAGAAATTGGTGAAAATATTATTCATACATTAATAGATTCTGGAACAGGTTTCTCCAGTCAGGAGACTTGAAGTAAGCTTATATAAATTTACACAATTTATTTCTGTACTGTACAAGCTTCACACACTGGCATTACATCACCTCAAGATCTCTTTTGCTGGAGAGGGACTTTCTGGGTATTTATTTTGGCAG
>JBCJKH010061797.1:11493-24096 GCA_039877255.1 Loriculus beryllinus
AAGGACTCTTCATTAGGGACTGCAGTGATAGGACAAGGAGTAATGGATTAAAACTTAAACAGGTGAAGTTTAGATTGGATATAAGGAAGAAGTTCTTTACTGTAAGGGTGGTGAGGCACTGGAATAGTCTTGGGCGCCATAGTTTAGTTTGAGGTGTCCCTGCCTGTGGCAGGGGATTGGAACTAGATGATCTTAAGGTCCTCTCCAACCCTAACTATTCTATGATTCTCTGATTCTATAATTTGCCCTCTTTTTCCATATATGAGACACCTCGAGACATGATTAATGTTACAGAGTTTGTTGCTGATGTTCATAAATGCTGATGGTCTTGTGCAGTTATGACAGACTCTATCTGCTCTGAGTTTATAAATTCTTGAAGAGTCAATGAGTCTACTTATCTCCAAAGTTCATAAGTCCTTGGGAAGCTTTCACATACCAGCTTCTCAGCAGGTGCATTTCCTGTCTTTATCCTGTTACTTTCTGTTAAGTAGTTCTCTATCCATATCAGCAGGCACTCATAGAATCCATTTTATCACACAGAATTACATAGGAGCTTCTAATACATTTGCAGAGTATAGTTTTGTGAAAAAATAACAGAGAAGGGTGAGCTCTTTTCTTACTGCTCCCTGACTTTCCCCAAATTTGTCGTTTCTGCAATGAAACTGTCATACAATGAATGCCAGTATTTTTTGCAGTTTTGTCTCAGTGTGAAATAGTTTATCCATTCATGCAAAAACACTCAAGATTCAAGAAAATATCTTAATCCTCCCTGTGAGGAAATGGAAACTTTTCAAGGTGCTATTTTACCTTTCCTATTATTATCTATTGAGACCCAGAATAGTTCTGTAGCCAGGACTCTCACCTGGGGTATCAGTGATCCACTTATGATTCTGATTAGATCAGAAATTTCAGTGTTAATCTCTAGGATTCCAGGTACGTATCACCTGTCAGATTAATATCTGTCCTGTTGAAACAGTCAAATTTACTCTAAATAAGTATTCGATGGGTTGGAAAAAGCAAACAATATGAACAACCAGATCAGAAGGACCATGTTAAAATCCTCCTATGTCATAATGAGTGGGCTGCTGACAACATAAGCATCAGCATAAACCCATCCTTCTCTATGCTGTACATCATATCTTTTCATACTGTACCTAGTTCACAAGCACAACAATTATTAACATTGCTATAATTAATAATATGAACATTGCTACTAATAATATAGACATCATTCATAGTATTCTGAATTACCTGAAAAAATCATGAGATGGAATAGGTTGCAACACTAACTATCTTTCTTGGAGCATTGGTTATAAAAAGAAGGATCTAGAAGGCAGGAAAATTTGACTGTAGAGGTCCTGATAATAGACATCTGATGAAGACCTGGTTTTCATGAGTGAGTTACAATATGAAATAAAAGGATTGTGAGCTGAGAAATGAAGAAGTAGTATGGGTCAACCTCACATACGTATTTGGAAAAGATTCTGAGTTTACACATATTAGAAAAATGATGCAGTGCTGAGATTTACATTAAATGATTATTGTGTGTGAGATTTAAGGATTACCTGAAAAATAATTATACATGCTGATGTAGTTGTAACTACAGAATAATACCTGAGCTAATGATATTTGATGTGTTTTCACTACATAAACGTTTTATGTATTTAAAGATAACTTTCAATTATAAGTCAAATATTTCAACATCTGAAGCTGAGAAAACTCCACTTAAAATATATAATGCTACAATTCCCTATGGTTTCCAATAGAAACCTATCATATCTGAACAGTCAGTAAAAGCTGAACTTCTATTTCATTACTATGATATGATTAGCTTCATAATGTTGCTATGTCTGGCCACCGTGCTGATTGACTTTCCACAGAAATACTGTTTAATGATAAATTTTTAATGTGAAAGAAATAAAACAATCACATAGAGTGAAAGTGTAGAAAAGTCTGATTTTAAACCAAATATTCTCTCTTATAACAAATCATATTTTAAATTAAAATTGAATGCTGGACATTTCAGTACAGTGTATTCTTCTCCAATTTTTCATTTTAAGTGATCAGAATTACTATCAGTTGTCATACACACCAAATAATGAAATGCTATGCAGACTCTTGAGCATTTAGGAACTGCTGGAGAGTCAGCTCAGTGATATCTTGGGACAAGTAACCTCCAAAAGAAAAAGATGCAAATAAACACTCAAAATGTCATGCTGTTTAACAGCAAAACCCATTTTGTTGCAGCTGCAGAATAGTATTTTGGACATAGTCCACTCATCTTCCCTTGCAAATGACGGAGAGAATGCAGCTGCTGTTCAACATGTTTTCCACTGGGACCATTTGTATATCAGGCCACGCAGTATAATAATTAAGCAAATAATTGTTAAAGGAACTGGGCCAGGTTTACCTCTGATATAACAACACACACTTCAGTTTGGCTATGCTAAAAGGTTTTCTTTTTCATTTTGTTTTGATTTACATATATTTTCAGTTCTTTTGTTGTCTCTATAGTTCATACTATTCAATATGGTAAAAAGCAGCTACAAATCATTTTAGCAAGACAGCTATCAGATGTTCAGTCACAGAAAACTTTTTATCCAGATTATAGGCAGCCTTTGATCTGAAAACTTTTAGTTAAATTTTAGGTCAGAGAAAAAGAAAACAAGCACTTGTCCTTTTTGGTCAATTCATTTACCTGCAAAATATAAAACAAAAATGGACAAAACATCTGCTGGTGTCAAAACAATCAGCAGAACTAGACCAATGTCATCTAAAACATTCTTTTTCAGCTATATGTATCAGATCTATTATATTTTATCAGAGCGATTATTACTATATATAACCATAGAATCTTAGAATATCTTAAGTTGGAAGGGACCCATAAGGATCATAGAGTCCAGATACCTCACAGGACTACCTAACACTGAACCATATAATTAAGAGTATCACTCAGACAGTCCTTGAACTCCAACTATCACCCAGACAGTCCTTGAACTCCAACAGGCTTGGTTCCATGACCAGGCACCAACCTGTTCTGAGGACCAGCCACCCCTCTCGGTGAAGAATCTTTTCCTAATATCCAATCTGAACTTCCCTCACTCAGCTTCATTCCATTTCCTTGTGTCCTGTTGCTGGTCACCAGAGAGAGAACAGGACCCTTCTTCCACTTACCTGCCCTGAGGAAGGTGTAGGCTGCGATGAGGTCAGCCTCAGCTTTCTCTTCTGTAAGCTGAATAATGAGCTCAGCCTCTCCTTGCAAGTCCTGCACTTAAGACCTTCCACTATCTTGGTCACCCTCCTCTGGATGCACTCTTAAAAGTTGGATGTCTTTCTTATACTGAAGTACCCAAACTTGCACACAGTACTCAAGGTGAGGCTGCATCAGTGCAATGTAAAGTGGGACAATCACCTCCATTGACCAGCTAGCTATGATGGGTGTTGTGCACTCCATGACCACAGTTAACCCTTTTTGCTGTCCCTACACTGTCTGATGGATTTCAAGAATAAAAACCTACTGTACTGATGTAGCTTTGAAACAGCAATCTTGAGGCAATAGACTTTTTCCGTAGCCCCTATGTGTTTCATAGTATTTCTCTTTTCCAGTTCTGTTTCATACTAGAGTCAACAAAGCAGTGGGAATAATACGTTTATATGACAACTCACTTCAGCAAATGTAGTAAAACTTTATCTGAATAGGCAAGTAAAAATTGAAACAGCTCAGGTATAAACTCTGTTTTCTGCAGTGCTTAAATAATAAAAGCACTCTGGTAAAAAAAGAACATTGCTAGTAGCAATGAAAATATTATACAAATATAAAAGAATAAATGGAAGGTTAAATAAAATAAAATATAAGCAGAAAAGCTGACATATTAGAAAAAGTAGAGAAGAGTGTAAAGGGACACCTTATAAGATTGCTATTTAAGACAATCTCATAAATAATCATACATTTTGTAAAGACAGAGGCATTTCTTAAAATGAAAAAATTGATTGAAGACAACAAAATAAAATCCATAAGGTCTTCTTGATTTAATAATAAAGGTTTCCCTGCAGCATCTACAATATTATTATATATAACATTTATACAAAACAAATGTTTTCTATACTAAATTCTGTAGTTAAGTAATTTGCAGCAAAAATCCAGATTTCACTTCAGTGCTAAATTTTACATCAAGTCTATGTGAGTCAAGGACATAATGTACTTATTAGATATTTTACTTATTCTAGTCATAGATCTAAAAATGGCTTATTCATTTTATGTTAAACTGTCTAAAACTAAAATGCATCACAGAAGAACTGGAAACCCTCCCTTCTTCTTCTTATACAATTCTTTTTCCATACTACAGAGGATGAGGCTGGCACTTGCATTTGGCAAGTCTGGCACTCTATTCAACACACTCAAGCAATTTTGGAGTGAAAGATGGAGTTTCATATTCCTATCCTATAGCTAGTTTTCTCTCATCTTTGGGAAGAAGGTGCTTGATTCTCCCAGACCATCAGAGGGAAATCAGTTAAGGTCTTTCACAAGCCAAGATTCTTTCCTAGCAACTAAGTATTATTTATGAATATAAAAAATGAGGTAGTCCTTCTGCCTTATTATTTAATTATTTATACTTGGGCAGCTTAAATTTTTCATAGAGATATGATACTATAATGAGGGTGAACACAGAAATAAATATAACTTGAATCTAAAATTGAAAGTAACAAAAAACCATTGTCAAAAATAAAAACTATCCTTTAAAAAATTCTTACTGAAATTGCTATGAAACTGTCTAGTGTGAGGCAAGGAGCAGGTCATACAGTTCAGTGTATGAAAGAAAAATTATCTGAAATAGCTAGGAGTCATACTTTGTAGACTGTTTTCTTATCACAGTTAATGAGGAGATCTGTAGGTTTCCAATATTATGTTAAAAAGAAAAAAGGAAGATAAATATATGTTGCCACAACATCAGAGGGAGCATTTTCTTCCTTGGGTCCAATGCAAATTAAAAATATCCAGACTGAAAAAAAGAAAACATAACACTAAATAACCTCCTCTCCATTCTCTCAATGAAGGCATCTGTCAGTCAGCTACTGTAAGCTTAAATCATAGGTTTGAACTAAGGATAGTGTGTGTGGCTTTAAACTAACATAGTAAAATACAGCAAACTGTTCTAACTTGCTAGCTCGTAGAGAGAAAGGCATGTTTGGCTGATGGGGGAAGGAACATCGTGAGACTGATAACAACTAAGGAGACAGTAAAAGAGACCAAGGATGCGAGCCTTATAGACAGCAGAGTGGCACACAATGTGGAGTGAGACAGGAACAGAGCAGAAGAACATACCAACGGCTAACTCAGCACTAGTACCTTACGAACATGCACAAGCACTGAGGTCATTCAATAAACACAATGAGGAAGATTGTCAGTGACCACCAGAAAACCCCACTCAGCAAGAAAGTGCATGCATAATTAGAATGTAAATATTATAATTAGCTCCCGAACATCTCATGAATATGTAATTAGTTTCCTGGAAAACCTATGACTATGCATGAGTATGCTAAATATATAGCTGCTGCCAGCAAGTAATAAGTGAACTCACCTTTGTGAAACAATTCGTGTGTGCTCCCAGCGCTACAGTAAAGAATGCCTGCTTTCTAAAACTCCAAACTGAGTCTTAGAGAGTTTCTCTGACCAACTTTTACAGTAACACTATCACTGGCCATAACACCAGTTCAGTCTATTAAACTCATTGCAGAGAGTTGACTCGAAGCAAGTGATTCACAAAGTAGCTGAATTCTCACGAGGTAATTGTGCAATTTACTCAAAGGTTATTCTGTTAATTGTGTGTTGCATTTATAAAATAAGCACTTTTAGTCTCTTGTATGAAATTAAAAAAATAATAAATGTGCTATTCCATTCTGTTATCAGTCATCTTTCCTTTCCTAAGAAGCACAAACAGTTTTCATTATCAGTTTTCAACTTTCACTTTTTCTGCTACTGGCAAGAATCCACTACTGTTGCATTCTTCATTTTCTGTATCAAAAAGCTCAACACAGTCATTGCATAAACTTGGTGGACTATTGAGTTTTTCCAGTGGATAGTCAAATAAGTATAATCCCTTTTATCAGCATGTCATAATCCTGCTACTTTATTAAACAAACCGGAAGCAGAGAAGACAAGGGCGAAAGAGAAAAAGGAAATGCTCTCTTTCTGTCGCAATGGAAAACTGGTTAACTTGACTTAAACAAAATCAAGACCTGAGCACTTAATGAATTCATTAGCCAGCAATCAGTGAGTACATATTCAGGATCCTGTTCCCTTGGGGTCTCTCCTCCCCTTATAAATCTTCATGTTCCTTTCACACTTCTTTTCAAACTGAGTCTTTCTTTGTTTCAGAAGTCTCTGTTTTGTTCCCTGGTAGTTTAATCCAGTTGATGGTCACCTCTCTTTTTAACATGACCTGCTTGGGGAAAATGACCTCCCAGACAGATTTAGCTGTTACATGCTTTAATGCCCTCACTCTAATCTGAAATATGTACTCTGACTGTCTTCTTACTTCACAGATATTTTTGACAGGTCTATTTTGCAGAGCACATTAGGCCTTTGGTTTGTATGTACTCCTTTCTTCTTTGCCTAGACTTCTCAAATAGCCGTGCATTTCTATAGGAATATACAAGTAATGTTCCTTTAAAAAAATCTCTGTTATGCTCTTTGACTCATAAATTTGCTTATATGCTAAGACTTCTAGCCCTTGCTATTTATTTTGAGAACTTTTTATACTGGCGCACACACACAGATAACTTCTGAGGAGTCTGACTCATGTTTTTCTTGTCTGTCATGAGCCCCTTCCATGAAACGCAAGAACATGGCTTGTATTATTTGCTTTTCATCAGACCTTTAGATTTTAAGCTTAGTTATGGCCTTATGTTTCCAATCACCATTGTTATAACTTGAAGACTTTCCAATAATAATAATAAGCTTCTATCTTTCTGACACAGAATCATTCCTGCTCAACAGTCCTTGTGCTTTCCCAGCAACATCAGCCACCCACTCTTACCATATAACTGTATGCCTTTCTCTGCGTGTGCGCTCTAGTGTAGTGTAGAAAAAATCAGGTAAAGAAGGTCATAGCAGTATCCATTTTTTTAGTCACTCATCTGTTTACAGTTATTTCCTGTATAATGACACTGTTGTCATTCAGATGAGTGAACAGCAAAGGGTAGTAGCCAGTGAGTGGAGGTGGAGCTGCTGTCTCCGCAGTTGTCTGAGGCAGCACATCATCCCAGGACTGTTAAATCAAATGTGTCAAAAGGCTCATTCCTTTCAGTCACTAGAAGGCTACCAGCCACTACCCTTCATCTCCTTTTGTGTACAGTGACTGTGAGTCTGGAAGGATTTGGTGCTCTTTTTGTTTCCTCTCTGACATCAAGATAGGATTATGACACAAGAACCACATAAAATTTATTGATTACAGCAATAGCAATGTGAGCAACTTCTGCCTCTAATTAAGTCTAACACTATTTTCTTACTGTGTTACAATACCTTCCTCTTTGTTGTTTCTTCTTGAGACGGCTCATTTATATTTCCTTGGAAATCTTATTGAGCTCCACAGGGAGTTACAATAACCACAAATGCTAGCCAGCATAGTCTAATGTTTTTCCACCTGTTTCCTTTCAGATTTCAGATGGAAGCTTATCTGTCAGAAAGTGTCTTCATGTCCTTCAGTGTTAGGGAAATGCTGACTACAGCCTGCACAACTAATCTACATACTGAAGTGCAGAATTTGATTGCTTTTCTCAAAGAACCTTTTGCAGGTGCAACAAGAGACAGACTTATCAGCAGATTTATATGTGACACTTTTATCTTTGCAATAAATGAAAGCTTTGTTTCACAAGCTCTTTCCTTGGCTTCCCTTACAGTATTTGCATGCCCACTGTTTTTGTTGGCTGTCCTTATGATTTATTATGCAATGTTAGAAGAATAAAAAAAGATATGGTCAGAGAAACTCTATTTCTAATTATAACCAGTGTACAGATGGAAAATTTTGTTTATGTTTGCCAACGTTTATCACTGAGATGGAAGTAATATGATTTTCTTGCTTACAATTTTCTGTTTTGATCTAACAGTCTTGTTCTTTTACTATTTTGGCTATTAATTCTGGATTAACTAAATTTATTGGATAAAGAAAACTTTCCAGACAAACAGTACTCTTCATACACTTAATTTTCTGTGAAGATTTAGTGTTACATAGCTATGAACTTCAAATTCACATTTCAGATGACGGTTCAGTAGTTTCCGCAGATGTTGATGACCTAAAAGCATTATTTCAATCATACTAATGTAGATACCCATGTTGTTATTGAAATGAAAAAAAACCCAAACTACACAGTTTTAGTATTCCATCAGGTTTTCATTCAGCATTTTTCTTGCCTGAAGTATAGAATATTGCCAATTTGAACAAAAAAAAGGTAAATTATCGAAGTCGATTCATTTCTGGGTTTTTTGCTTTTTTTATGCTGTTATGTTGTACCTCAACAGCTAAAAAATTACTGTAAGCTAGCCCCATTTAGAGTCATTGAAAATCGTGTAACTTATTGTCGTGGTTTAAGCCCTGTAGGCAAGTCAGCCACGCAGTCTACTTACCCTCCCTCTCTCTGCTTTCTTCCATTCTACCACCCCCACCCTCAGCTCCCGGAGGGATGGGGAGGAGAATCAAAAGAATGCAACTCCCACAGCTTGAGATAGGAGCAGTCCAGTAACTAAGGTATAACACAAATCACTGCTGCTACCACCAATAATAATAATGATAAGGGAAGTAACAAGGGAAGAGAATACAATACCACCCACCTGCCGATAATACCCAGCCTGACCGAGCACCGACTGATGCCTAGTCCAACCACGCAGTGCACTGGCACTTCCGGGTAACTCTCAGTTACATCCTGGGCATGACGTGCTGTGGTATGGAATGTTTCTTTGGCTAGTTTGGGTCAGGAGTCCTGTCTCTCCTTCCTCCCGGCTTCCCCTCCTCCCTGGCAGAGCATAAGACTCACAAAGTCCTTGGTCAGACTAAACATTTGAGCAGTAACTGAAAACATCGGTGTTATCAGCGCTGTTCCCAGGCCGAAAATCAAAAACACGCTACTAAGAAGGAAAAAAATTACTGCTACAGCTTAATCCAGGACATTTATCAATTTAAAAGCATGTGATATTGTTAAACTCTACTTTCAGTCTTGCCCACCTTTTCCAAAGTGCATCCATGATAAGCATTTCACTTTGCAACAAACTTTTAGCCCAATCTTTTTTTATGTCATAATATAATCTCATATGATATATACATTTGAAATGGTATTTGGCTGCACATGATGCTTTTAATGGCTGAAGAGATAGGAAGTTGTATGCTTCAGAACTGACTGAAGAGGCTGTTGTGCTACATTGAGTGATCACCACTTGCACCACTCTGTTTCCCTACCACTATCTGATCCTATTTCCAGTATCACTAATTTTAGTCAGATAATGTATTTGCATTTTCACACAACAGGAAGAACATAATGAACAGCATAGCTGCTCACTGCGTATGTTTTGCTTCATTCCCTAGTGCTTTTTGAGTAAGGACAATGACAACATGTTTCACTGTCAGAAATAAAATAAGCAGTAGTTAACATGCAACAGAGCAAAGTGAAGCCCATATTTTGAATAAAAGAGTATGTAGCAGAAATTCTGAGACAAGAGTTTGTATTTTTTAACAATTTTTAAGCCTGAGTCTGAAATTTCACTTTCTGTGCACTCTGCTCTTTCATGTCACTACTGGGAGGCCTGCAGTCACATGCTAGAAGCATAGGTGACGCCTGATTCATATATGGTCCAGAGGCAGCATGACCTATCCTTCATATTGGGCAGAAAACACAGTATGTCACAGTATAACAAATGCAAGCACATGACCTTCTCTGCTTTTCTTTAGTGCACCAAGCACTTATATTCTACATTTCTGCCTGGGAAAAGAATTTGTGAGCAGGGAGGTTGAAGGCAGAATCTCAAGGGGCGCTTCTCTCAGGTATAGTTAATCATCACAGAGCACCTTACTTTTACCCAGCCTTTAAAAGATTGAAGATCCATGGCCTGTGACAAAATAGCATTGCTTTCATGGGATTTACTGTGTAAGAGACTTGCTATTGTAGGAAAGGGCAAACCCAGCTGAAATGAAAGATGCATTATAACACTGAGCAGTATTGGAAGCGAAAGTGCACAATTCCTTCTAGGAACAACTTGTAGTAGACAAACCAGACTCACAGAAGTTAAACATTGAAACAGAAGGAAAAAACTTTTCTACAGGAAAAGAAATAAAAAGTCCCAACAAACAGACAAGCGCACAAAAAAATAAACATCCAAACAAGAAAAAAAAATCCCACACCCCCCCAAAAAAAAAAACAAACACAAAACCAAATGAAAACCACACATTTTATTTTATCTTATTTTATCTTATTTTATCTTATCTTATTTTATCTTATTTTATCTTATTTTATCTTTTTTATTTTATTTTATTTTATTTTATTTTATTTATTTTACTGTATTTTATTTTAAAATGGAAGTAGATCTGTTTACTTGTAGTTTGTTTTCAATCAGACGGTGCTGTGTTTCCCACCAGGAAAAGGCATACACTACCATGAACAACTACATGCTTCTGTAACACAGCAAGTGAATTGCATATCAAACCAGAAGATCTAAATCTTCTGTAACATGATACCAGGGAAAGCTATGACAGAGGGTACTGCTACATCCTTAACAAATCTTCAGAAAAAAAAAAAAATCCTTAAAACCCTGAATGAATATGCAAGGCAAAACTGAAATTATTTAAACATCAAAGACCATTTGAATAGGAATTCTATCTGATTGAATAGTGTACAGGTTTTTTATGCATTTTTCTAGAAGACCTCAAAGAATTGAAAAGGAACTCTTTGGAAGTCTTCATCTTGCTTTCTCTAGTACACAAGAGCAGCCCAATAAACTCAGCTACATTTCAAATATAATTTCAAAGAGAAAATAAGATGGCATTCTCCAGATCACAGTAAGAAAATGATTATTCTTGTTTACGTACTTCAGCAGATAAGTACATTCAAAGGTATATTCTCCCCTTCCCTTCCTTTCTCTTCTTTTGCCTTCTCTTTCTCTCTTTCTCTCTACATGGATGGTGTGGTGGACTGCTGTACAATGGACTGCCCTGAGAGAAGGATGGAGTTCTAGCTGTCTTTGCAACAAAGCATTGGATTTACTGGTGCAGAAGCTCTCCATGTGAAATTTTTGACTGCCTTGAAACTTCCACCAAGCAACACTGGTATTGTTCTTCCTGGGGAAAAATCTGGAACTTCTGGGTACTCCCGAGGAGTTGCTACTGCAGAATTGATTAAATTCTACATCGATAAGATACTTGTAAATACTCAGAAACTATTCTTCCAGCTGCAGACATTGTAGGACAGTGTTTTGTGTACAGCTGCCATAGTTAGCTGCTTTGTACGTGGTTTCAGACAACAGGAATGGGACAGAGTGTGCCTGAGCTGCATTGGTCCTGTAGGAGCATGAACCACCTGGTTATGAGAACTTGAGAAGTGAGCAGAATAGGAGCACAGGAGTCTTGCACAATCCAGCTGAAGACATCGTTGTAAAAGAGACTGACTACCTTCACCTTCTAGCCAATTCCTGAGCACATTGCTGCCTTGAGCAATGTTTGAAATGCCTCATTTCATGATGAAAGGATTCTCAGCTAAAAACTCATGATTTGACATTGTAACTTTAAAGAAAGGATGCAAAATTTTGTGTGTGTGTGTATATATACACAATATTTCTATATATAAAGGTATATACTATACTTTATATTTATATACTACATATATATAAAAAGATATATAAAGTATATACCTTTAGTGGATTTCCATCAGATATATTAAAGGTCTTGAAATTTGGACAATTACAGGCAGAAGTGGAATATACTTTAATTTTCCATATGAAAACATGGAAATATTTTTTTATGTATAATCTGTTTTGCCTCTAAACAAGATTCTTTTAAAAAAATTTTTTCTTTTCTTGTTTTTAATTCTAGTAGAAACTTAGTTTAAAAAGAACTATAAAAGAAGCAACTGTTCAAAATGAAAACCAAAAATGTTGATAAAATATTTATATAAACATTTAAACTATTTTTATTTAATTTTTATTTGTTAAATCAAATTAGAATTGGAAATGCCATGATTTCACAAGCTTTTGATAATATCATCTCTATGTTTAACGATAGTGTCCAAAATTCTACATGGAAAGTACTGCAGTTTTCACTTCTTAATAGATAAAAATGCTTCTCTTCCTAATACACTATTAGAAAGTGACTTCTAGAATGAAGCAACAGATAAACACACGTTATATCCGAACAATGAAAAAAATGCATCTAGGCAGCAAAATCTTTTTATTGCTAGATCAGAATAGTTTGTCCTTACTCAAGCATATAGACATACTGACTGCTTGCATATGAAGCATTAGCTGATCATGCAATTATGCCATCTATATCATTGGTCATTTTTCCTAAGGATGAGAGAATAGAAAAATGGAAGGAACTGGGGAAAGAAGGAAAATCATGTGGAGAG
>JBCJKH010061803.1:1770-22976 GCA_039877255.1 Loriculus beryllinus
AACTAAGGTATAACACAAATCACTACTGCTACCACCAGTAATAATAATGATAAGGGAAATAACAAGGGAAGAGAATACAACACCTCACCACCCGCCAACCGATACCCAGCCCGGCCCGAGCAATGCTCTAAACTGTCTGGGTAACTGCTCCCAGTTTATATATTGGGCATGATGTGCTGAGGTATGGAATACCTCTTTGGCTACCTTGGGTCAGGTGTCCTGTCTCTGCTTCCTCCCAGCTCCCCTCCTTCCTGGCAGAGCATGAGACTCAGAAAGTCAATGGTCAGACTAAATATGACTTAGCACTAACTAAAACGATCGGTGTTATCAGCGCTGTTCCCAGGCTGAAAGTCAAAACACATCACTGCACCAGCTACTAAGAAGGAGAAAATTGACTGCTACTACTGAACCCAGGACAAAAGTCTTCCATGTTGTTTTAGAGAGGCATGATACACTAGCAGTGATCTGCAAATTCCCATAAATGTGTTGCTGCCATTTCACTTTATCCCATTCAAGGCATGACTCTTTTTACTCATATCATATAAAAATGCTTATATTTTCATTATAGAACAAGTATCTGTGATCTAGGATGATGAACCAATCTATTAGGCATGACAGTCACAGTCACCTAATCCTTCAATGACCCAGTAGAAAAGTGGTTTTGCATTTCTTTTTTTCCAGTGAAAAATGAAAAAAACCCACATGCCTCATAAGAGAGGGCCCCAAATATAAGATGCTATAGCATATAGTGCTGGTTTGCATCTGCTCTGATGAAAAAGGACTCCAAATTTGAGTCTTTTGAACAACACAGTGCTCTGCAGGCTGAAAGGGCAAATGGCATAACTTCTCAGCTGCAGGAGTGAAGAATAGGATCGCCTGTACAGCCAGTTCTTTGTATTTTGGCACTGCTATGCTTCTGCTGCTTTCTTTCCTTCATCTTCTGAAAGGACCCTGAAAATTGGAAATACTCCTGCTTTTAGCAAGAAAAAACCATGATACTGTCTGAATATTTCTTTTTCTTCCTCTTTATTTTAAAGCTGGACGTCTACCCTGAACATCTGCTGCAAGGTTTCTGATGTGAGAATAGCTAGAAATAACTGAAAGATGGGATAGCAGCAGTGTAAAGGAGGTTTTGGTGGCATATGCTAACTGTGTCCCCATTCAGGGAGAATTATTTTACCTGTCTATCTCAAAACCGGCAAAAAGGTTTTAACATCTTGGAAAAAAACTGTGCAATTCAAACTGCTGTTGTTTTGCCTTTTGTCTTGTGTGAGCCTAAATCTAGAGTCCAAGTCATAAAATATAGAACAGGTTGGAAATCACATATGCTGACTCACCATGAATTGTTATGAGTAACTTAATAGCTTAGTCATCTAACATAGAGATATATTAGCAAAAATATTGAAATCTGGGAAGAGGAATGAAGTGTAACAGAACATAAATAAAATGCTTTTGTGTTTCTCTGAGATGAGTGTTTTGATTTTCATCTGATATCTGACAATTGTTAGAAAAGTACTGCCTCAAATATTGAAAAACCAGTAATGACACAAAATAACTTGTTTTATATTTCCACCTCAAAATGAAAAAAGAGACACTGAAAAAGAACTATTTTCCCACATTTCAGTTATGTAACACATAATTAAAATCTAAACTTATTGTTGGTGATTATTACCTTTTTCAGTAAGTAAAAATGAATTTTCATAGTAACCAGAATCTTAATATTTTTAGCCTTTTTTTTTAAAGTCAGTAGAAAGTGGACATGAAGTTATGATCAAAGGTCTCTTCATGTTCTTAGTGCCAATCAGCATAAATCTAAAGAAGGTGTTGGTTTCTGGCTTTGTTTAACATAAACTGCAGGAATTAGAAGAATATTTTTTTTTTCTGTTCCTAGTGAGCATCTCTGTACTTTATTCATTCCTCACTAGCTTAAGTACAAGCATGATTTCATCATCAGTTTGTGCATAGGAGCCCTAGCTATGTGTGAGATCACGTTTGCAGGCATAGCTCCAGAAGAGATATGTGTATTATACATAAAAATAACTTCCTTCTACATTTTTGCTCCATCTGTAGTTACATGAAAAAAAGATAAGTAAATTATCTTCATATGAGTTATCTTTAGATGATTAACATTTATCTTCAACTGGACTTATTAAACAGTGCATTTTACTAGTGCAAACAGGAAAAATAAGGTGCTAGGCCACTCAAGCACTGGTGGCAGGTCATCTGGTGGGATGCTGATAAAATACAGGTTGGATGCTGCTCTTACAGCTGTCAAGAAGGCCAGTGTTTCAGAACAAAACAGCTGGAACTGCTGACATCATTAGAAATGTTTAAAGTTGTTCCAGTGAACACCTTTAGTGCTCCAGACGGAGGAACTCATGAAGGTGCCATGTATTTGTGTTGTATGAATATCAAAGAAGAGGATCATTTTACATTTGTTTATAACACATTTCAGTACTAGCATAAAGTCAGAGAATATTTCAGAGTGCTGATGTATTATTAACACTATGATTATTAGTTTGTTTAGTTATTCTAAAAAATTAAAAAATATATTCCTTGGATTTAGAGCACTGAATTTAAATATGATGCAATGAAAAGGAGTAGCAAAAACTGCGAGTGCAGTAGAAGGATTAAAAAAAAGTCTGTAAAGAGATAATTTGGTTACATAGTTTAGACAAGGTGCATCTTGAATTGCAAAAGGGTTTTGTTTGGTGGTTGGGCTTTTTTTTAAGTTCTGTTCCTTAGCACAAAACCTTCCTTTGGAAATGTCTCACAATTTTGTTTCCTGCAAATCTGAGCCTCTGCCAATATTCTTCACACAAACAGGCAAGATTAATCCTTTGGAAAAGAAGTGAGAAAAAGTAGGCTAGGATTATGGAAAAATATTAACATCAGTTGAGAAGTTAGTAGCACAGTTAATATTCTGTCATTCCTGGATTTAAATTTCACAACCAAGCTTTGTACTCGTTAAAGAATGAACAACTACTGCTATCACTCTTGGCTGTCAGAGATAACCCGATGCAAACTCTCTATATATTAGGCTCATAAAAAGCAGATAAAAGAACAGACGCTAATAATTTATTTAAACACAGCCTTCTTGAAAAGGTTAACATTTCATCTTCAATCATAAACCTCCTATTTTTATAATCAGCAATATTGATTATATGCTTTTCCTTTTATTGGAGGGGAGACAACATACAATAAGTGTTAAAAATAAGCTGAAAATTAAGCCTTTCTCCATTTATGGAAAGTGCTGCCTTAACACTTATGGAGAAAGTTCTTAATAAGTACAAAGACATTGTAGTTTTGCTCTTTCTGCCACCTAAAATTCCTTTATTTCTGCCTCTTAGTTCAACTCATCCAAACCCTGATCCTCTAAAACTGATATGCGCTGTGAAGAAACGTCAGACTGCTGTAAGAGTTGCTGTTTTCCTGAACTCTCTTGGCATCTTATATCACTTTAGTTTATCTTTAAGACAGATCTTTTGATCATTAAGATTTTATATCATTTGAGTACAAAAAGGGAAAAGTCTGAAATGAACTGTGCTACTCAGTCATAACTTGTATATGTTGCTTTTCCAGGACAGCAGCCTCCTTGGTGCAATTAGATGTATGGTAGTAGTAGGTAGTAACGGTCAGTTCTGTAGTTGTTATGTGCTTATCAGTGCCTAGCACGTACCTCTCTAAAGTCATCAATAGCCATTAATTAGGTCTAGGTAGGATTTGAGCTGGTGGCCTGAGGAAGCAGAGTCCACAGTGAACTAAAATCCTCAGAACTATCCAGTTGCCATCTGTTGCAGGTTTACTGAACATAAGTTATAAATTAAGATGAGATTTGAAACAAGGGGAGCACAAAATCACAAAATGGAATATATAAACCTTCATCTGTCTCTAGGTGTTCAAGAAATTCTCAGTGTGTGTGACCCTGAAAGGAATGGTGAAACTGCAGAGCATTTCCTTAATGCTTATGTTAAGAGCAATGCCTCACATAAAATTGAGCAAAATGGCTTCTTTCCAGATTTAATTTCTCAAACCAAAAAGTGTCTCCCTCCATCACTAAGACTTGCTGACGCCCTCAAATATGCACAGCAGTGAAAAGAGGAATAAGTTATGCACTGGTAGGGCTAGCATCAGCCTCCCTGATGAACTGCTGTTCCTTAACAATACCTCTTCCAAAAAAGCAGTGCATTGTGCCAGTTATGGACACTGCTTCTGCACTTAAATATTTTCCTAAATGCAGGGTAATTCTGACCAGAAGTAATGCTGTATTCCTACATTTAATTTGTTTGCAAATGCTGCCTGAGATGTATAGAATTTGGTTTTTTTCTGTACCTTATTCTGTACGTAAAGGAATAAGGAAAAATGCCCAAGATTTCTGGATGTGATTATGTGAATACACCATTTCAGCAAACCCAGAGTTCAAGTACTAAGTTCCAGCAGTATGCTGGAATACGCATCCTGCAGTAACTTAGACCCATAACCTAATATATTAAAAGAAATGAATGAGCTATGTGCTTTTCCTATTGTCCAAAAAGACTTGTATGGGAACTCCAGGTTATGTTTGCATTTCATAGGACTACAGTATGTGGCCAGCTGCATTCAGTTCAGTAACAGAGACACTACTTTTTCTTCTTTCTTTGTTGCTGTTGTTTATTGGTTTGGTTTCTTGTTGTGCTTATTGGTTTAGTTTGTGTGGCTTGTTTTTGTTTTAGTAAGAAACAGAACCAGATATGTACATTCTCCAATGCAATTAACATGCTATTGTTTAAATTCTGTAGTGGTAAAAGTAGGGCTGTTGAAAACATTGAGATAGATATAATAGCATATGTGTATATATAAATGTTATAGACTGGGAATTTTATATATAAATGTAGTAAGCATAGCAACATCATTTAAAATTGTATAGAAAGAAGTTGTTTGAACACTGCTCCTAAAAAAGCCTGTTTTCCATTAGATTTGCCTTATGGCTGATTGACATTTTAACTGAATTGTACTAAGGTTGCAACATGAGCTCACCCCTAATTAGACAGCACAGAATCCACTGAGGAGATAAACATAACTGCAAAATAATTTATTTGTCAAGAATTTTTCATTGCTACACACAAGAGGATCAGCAAAGGGCACTAAGCTTGACTGAATAGGGACTGCTCTCATGCCTGATAAATACACAATTAAAGCTTTTTAACCTTACCATTTTCCTGCAGATTTTTAGATACCTACTAAGGTACACTGAATTTACTCTGCAATCCCCCTTGAGTGAAGGTATTAGCCTGGTCTTTGTTCTCTCCTGCATAATGTTGTTTACTTTCACAAATAGGTGGGAGGATCTATTTAAGACCTCTATTAATGCAGGTTGAAGTTGGTTATTAGGTTCAAAAGTTACCAATGGGGCTCAGAAAAATGTCCATGCACACGTATAAACACGCACAAATCTCAAACCACACAAATCCCATACCCTCAGAAATCTGATTTACAAATACGTACCTATTGAAAACACACAGCACTCAAGTCTTGGTATTACTGTGGAATAGCTCTAGTTATAGTTGTAAGACTGTTATATTTACATTCAGAGCTGTAATCTAACATGATTTTGTGAGAAAGTATGCTCCTCACTTGGAGGTATTATTAATATTTGTATATTAATATTAATGTATACATGTATCTTTGTATGGCACTTGCTAGATATTAAAAAGAAAAGGTCTCTGTCCTCAAGAGCTTACAGTATAAATACCATTGTTGTAAAAAGCATTTACTTCCTGATAAAACTGAACATACTCTGAAACTATATCTTTCGTATGACAATGACCAGCTTCTCTGAACAGTGCACTAGAAAATGAGTGGTTTTTCCTACACAAAGTGTGATTTTTTTTTTTTTTCTGGTTCACTAAGTTTATTTTAATATTAGCTAAAGGTTTACAGATTTCTCAACATAATTATTTTTTTTTTCATTTACTTAAAATGCTAACATTACTTCCCAGAGATCTGTAAATAATTTTGCTAGGAAGTTCAGTTATTCCAGAATCCATATGCATTAAAAAGAATTATGCGTGTGGATTATAAACTGTTAGAATACCTTAAATCCTTTGAGCTACAGAGATGTTGTACTTTGTTAAACTGGAAGTGTGAATAGTGTTTCTTTTTTGAATATCCAGACTGGTAAACTACAATTTGGATTACTATGCAGTTTGGTATTTTATTGAATTCAGCCCAAAAATCTCCAGTTTTATGTTACTCTACTCTTACTAAGAGATAATTATAATGTAACATACATGTACCTATGTCAGCCTAACATTCACTAATTAAAAAAATAAATAAATTACACATTGTGGAGCAGTATAAAAACATTCTCAGGTATACAGGTTTCCCTTACAACTTGGGAAAAAATGTAGTAATTCTGCTTAAGAGCTATAGTAGTACTCCTATGTTCTCACAGTTGATGCTGAAGTCTGTATCCTTAGCCTTAGATGCTGGATTTGTGGGTTTGGAGTTTTTATTAGAATGGAAAATATCTATGAAATATATCAAAAGCTCTGTATTGGCTTTTGAATTATTCTTCCTTCTTACTAACAGTACACTAGGAAAATTATCGTCTCTATTTTAAAAGCATGTGAAATGACAAAGTCTAACACCTGTGGCTTCACTATGAATGAATCCATCATTTTCCATGTTTTCATTATGATTGACATCTTTTTCCAGATACATATATGTAACTCTAGCTTGAGTTCAATCATATCTGTATTAAGTTACTGAGCATGTGGTCCCAGATTCAGCCACCAAACTTCAGGAGCTCCCTGTACAGTCAGAAGGAAACAGTTACTTCCAGAGATGATTCAGACCTCTAATGAAGTAAGTCAGCCTTTAGAAGTGTTTACCTCCCTTCATGGGCTATACTAAGAGCTTAAAGGAACCCAGTAAATTATCTGTACTTGGAGAAGACAAAACCACCCAAGGAGGTCCTCTAGGCAACCCTATCTTGGAAACCCCTCAATATGAGAAAAAGTCTCTGTCAAAGGTAAGATAAATGTGCAGACTAAAGGACAAAGCACTCTGTGCCATATTGTATGGGACATAGCCTATCTTGGCATCTCTGGAAAAATAAAGAAACCATGAGAGCTATCTACTGGAACTACTGCGCCTGTTTAAAAGCATGATTTGTTGCTGAAAAGTTGTACACTCTCACTGCTCCCAGCATAGGTTTGAACTGCATTTGTTCACCATTTTGAAGTATCACAGGGGGAGTTGGCTGCAGTCCCTACATTAGTTTGCTAATACCTTATGATTACAAAGATGTTTTTGCAGACCTTATTTAGAAAAATATGCTCCCCTGTTGTCTGCATACAGTCTTTAATGACTGCAGAATTTAATTTTTTCAAGTCCCGGAGGCAAATTTTCTGTATTGGGTAAAATTCTGCTCTAACCTGGGTGGCTGTAGTAAAGTCCAGTATCTGCTCTGTATCCTGCTCTCGTACTTTGGGGCCAACTCTGCTACAAAAATGTACAGCAAGAATCTGTGGAAAGCAAGTCTTTTTGGCCTCAATAAAAGGGGAAAGAGAGAGAAAGGCAAGCAAGCAATCAAAAAAATAACCCAGAAGACTAAATACCAAAAAATAACCTAAACTTGACTTTAACCTCATCAAGTACTTCAAAATTTAACACTTAGCTTTTAAGGATGCTTGGTTTTCCAGGATTCTCCTCTCACAGAGTCTTTAATTAAATCCTGACAATACAACCTTTAATTATAACCTGCGCATAATCCTCAATTATGCTTACTAGAAATGCCTGGCATAGGAAGACTGGGGTACAGGAAAGACGTAGGACTAGGCAGTGAATGACATTTGCACAGTGGTTTGTTAGTTGAAGTAAAAAAAGAAAATCTGGAAGGCTTAGCAGCTGAATGAAGAAGATGAATACATGAATATAAGTGATACAGTAGCTAAAGCAGTTGGATGTATGCAAAATAACACAATTCTTTCTGGTGTTTCACCTGTTGACCTGCTGCACAAAAGGCCTAAGGTCAAAGTCAACTCTTGGTGACCTTGCAGGCTGCTGCTTGGTGTTCTTCATTTCTATACACTGATTTATGCAAGCACCAGGCTCAGGCCTCATTTTCAGAGCTCAGGCTCTGATTTGCTTCAAGATTTACTGGTTCCTCTTCGAATCTATCCTCTTGGCTTGGTTTCAGTTTTCCCCTCTATTAATGCTAACGATAATATTTGCCCATATAGTAAAATTTTGTGTTGACACTTATGCAGAATACAGTTGTTAACTGTGCTAAATGAAACAGAAAGTCCTCTTTAAGGAAAATAATAATTCCACATTGTGTGCAACGACTAAGACATAGGGCCTTATATGACTAATGAGGATGAAAATGTCAGGGGTGTCTTCTGAATTAAGGCCCTGCAATGGGAAAAGGGAGGTCTTACGGTTTATACACAAGATAAAAAACTTAGATATTTGAAGCAACTAGAAGTCTGGTATTAATTAACTTTGGAGTGCCTGTCTTAGCAACAAAAAGCCACTTGTTAGGTTATATTACCTATGAAAACTGAAACGTATTTTAGAGTGTTATTAAAGTGACTGTCAAAATTAATTTGTTTTGTATTGTTTTCTAAGGAAATTAGGCTTATATGATTGCACTGTCAACTTTCCTTGTCTCTTCCCTGAATTCTTGACTGCTATCAGCAAAATTCTCAAATATATCTCATCCCAGCACACTTGGTACCAGTATGAAAACAAACTAAGGAGTGACCCATCCAAGAAAGTCTTGCGGTGCAGCAGCAAGAAGACAGAAGAAAGGTCACAATGCTGCAGGCCCTCTGTTTTCATAAAGCTGCATTTTGTGCAGTTACTTGTTGGTCTACTAATCACCATGCAAACAGGTGTGGATGTATGAAGCATATCAGGAGCCTTCTGGTTATCCATTGGCACCAGCCAGGGCACCAAGGTACTCCCAGACTATGTCCCCTGGTTGGTGTCACACTCTAGGGAAATCCTCTCCTCTTCCCAGTAGCGCATATTGGCACATCTGGGGAGCCCTAGAAGTGTATTCTAAGATGTTTTCCTTCAGATTGGTCTCTTTGAAGTCTCTCCAAGTTTTTTATTTGGGGGATGAATGGGGTAGGTTGGTTTTTTTTTGTCAGGGAAAAAACCAAATTTCTCTAGTTCTTACAGCAACTAGATTTAGTGTCCACTTTGCACATCTTTTATTTGGACACAAGTGTGTTGGCTCACATGGAAACACCAGGCCAAGTCTTTAATCTTTATAAATTGCAGTTCTAGATTAATGATAATAATGATATTTACAGTACATTCAAAATGAATCCAGAAGTCGTATACAATTTGTACTAAGAGGAGAATTGTCTTTTGCCTGTGCCTGCATCACATCTTTAGTTTTCTAGATGAGGGCTATATTCAGTTCTCCCTAGGCATCACCCAGCCCTCAAGCTTATGTTAACCTTGAAGTTTTGGAAGCTGCAAGCAAATCTATATTGAACTGGAAACTGAGTATCCACTTTGGGATATTAGATCTGTCTACTTATGTCAAATTATCAGGAATACCAATTCTATTTAAAGCAGTGTAGAAAGGAGGTGATAGAACCAGAAGGTGATAGTTCTGAATTTGTCATTCATGGAGTTAAATAAATAAGGCCCCCAAAAGACTGATAGCAGGGGAACAAAAATCACAGCCGTGTGCTCTAAAACTGCAACTGACAGATTTACAATAAAGGATTGTGATAAAATCAGGATCTCAGTGGGGAGGAATTTGAATTTTTAAATCTAATTTTAATTCTCTCTGGAGTGATGCGAGAGCCACAAGACAGTGAATCCTTCGAAAAAGGAGATTAGTAAAGTAACACCCTGAGAGAGACTCAAGACTTAATCCATGTGCCATCAGAAATGCTGCTCCACCAAAGCTGCAGCACATTAGTGATACACTCAACAGCTGCATAACACCCGTGCACTTCCAGCCAGAGATGAAGTTTCACATCATCTTGTTAATTTAGGCACACCTGCACACACACATAGAAATATATATATTTTATATATACGTACACACACATATATATATACCATACATATGGTTTTTAGAGGGAGTGGTGTGGAGGCAGTGGTGGTTTTTACGCCGGTGAGCGTGGCTGTTATTCAGGACACGTGTGGCTAGCGAGAGGAGCCATTTGGCGAGCGCGGGGAGTGCGCGGGTGGGTCCGTGTCCGTGCCCGCCCCCGGGGAGGTGCTGCCGGCCGCCGACGTTAAGCTCCGGAGGCTGGGCTGCTCGGAAAGAGAAATGTTGCTTTTGGAGAGCTGGAGAAATCCCCTTCGAGCGGGCCGTGAGGAGGAAAGTCAGTCACCTGGCGGCGAAGGACAGTAAAACAGGAGCGAAGTGGGGAATTCTGCCTCTCTTCCTTCTCTCTTCTGCAAAGACATCCACCTCCTGTTTTCCTCCCAACTCTTAGCATAACCTTCAAAGAAGACCATCCCCTACAGACTTTCCTATTTTATTTTTCACTAGTGTTATTATTGAGGAAATACCTTTAACTACAACGAATTTCTGAGTCTATGCAGGAGTTGGGGGATTTTGTTGTCTTGCCAGCAAAATTGTTCATCGCTAACGGCTTGCACTCACAGGGTGCTAAATTAGCTACCAGAGTAGGCATGACGGAGAAAGGCTTTTATCACAGGCTATTCTCTTCAGTTTGAACACATTTGCTCGAAATCTGCTGCATGATGCTGTCCGGAGAAACAGTATTTTTCCTCAGGATGCAGCGATTCGCCGGTTTCTGAGCTTATTGCAGAAGAAAAAAATAATCTTTAAACTGTGCGGATTCTTTTTTCTGTCTCCTCCTCCCGTTGCCTGAGGACGCGAATCTCTTTCACTGGAGATCACCTGGCGCTTGAATCCTTAAGGGAGCTCTTTTTTTTTTTTTTTTTTAAAAAAAAAAACCAAACAAAAAAAAACAAAAACAAACCAACACATAAAAAAAGTGAAATTTATTTATTTATTTATTTATTTATTTAAACCGGTGGAGGCGTGATCGCGGAGAATGAGACTGAGAGCAGCCGCCAGGGTTTGGAGGACAAGGTTGAGTTTAGGCTGGAAACTGAGAGACTAGATTGCCGCCTCCGTCTGGTGTTGTGTGGTGGGGTTTGTGTTTTTGGGGTTGGGTTTTTTTTCCTCCTTTTCCCTTTACTTTTATTTATTTAATTTTTTGGGCCACAACTTCTCTAGTTTCCCTTCCGCTCAGTTTCGCTCTATGGACAGATCGGCAAACCTGGACACGGAGGAGCTCAAGGTAGGCTACCCGCCGGGTGCCGTCGTTACTATTCGGATTGGACCCCTTCCAGTCGTCTCCGCCGCTGCTTGGGCGGGGGCTGCGCGGGGAGGCGCGGAGCGGTGCGCGGGGCTCCTGCGGACCCTGGCAGGGCTTGGGGGAAGAGAGCGCCGGAGGGCATCTGCCAAAGCCGAGTGCTGCTTCCCACTGCTTGGCCGAGAGCATTGTCATTATATTAATAATAATAACGATGATAATGGTCGTAATGGTGGTGATGATGGTGCTGCCCGTGTGCTCTTAGCGCTGCATCAAAGCTGGGAGCAGTGTCAGGCGCAGCAGTGGTCTCGCCCAGGGAGGAGGCGGCAGCAGACCTGCGGGTTTCCCGGCAGAAGTTGGCTCTGAAGCCTCTCTCGGCTGGGCATCTCCTCTTCCTCCTCCTCCTCCTTCCCTCCCCGCCGCGAGTGAGGGGGAACATCCTTCCCCGCTCGCCCTCGGCGCGGCGCCAGGATCCCCTCCTCCTGGAAGGGGGGACCCGGGGCCGCTTGAACAATAAAACTTTGCATTAGGATGGTGTGAGCGTGAGGATTCCCCCCTCACTCACCCGACCCAGCTCTGGCTTCCTCCCCGCTGAAGGAGGCATGCCTGAGCCCTGAGCATGCTCCTTTGCGGAGATGGAGAGCCTGCCTACACCTGCTGTTAAAGCCCCTCACCAGCCCTGAGCGGAATTTGGCTCGAATACTACTACTAATAACATAAATATCTCTATCCACCTATACGGGATGAAGTGGGGGAGGGAGCTTGGGAGCAGCGGGGCAGCCGGGCGGGAGGGGAGCGACGGCCGAGCTTCAGCCGGTTGGGCGAGGGGGACACACGCACCTCCTCACGGGCTGAGGAAGCGATGGGAGAGCAAGGGGAAGGTAGTCTTCCTCCCAGCCGCACTCCCAACCATCCCCTGACCGACCACCCACCCACCCAGCTGGCTTCTCCATGGCTGAGGAGCGCTCTCAGCTGGGGAGGCAAACTCCAGTGAGCCTTGAAGTGCTGCCGTGGGCTTCTTTCCTCCACTGCCGAGCCAGATCTGAAAGTACTTCAGCATACTTGCCTGTGAGACATCAGTGAATAAATAGATTCATCCCCCAGTCTCGCTCGCAACCGCTGTAAATTCCCTAAGGAAAGGCACACCAGAAGTATAGCCTTGCCTGAGTATTTGACGTGACAGAAGCGCAGGACGGAGAAGGTAATAAAATAATCTCTTGCCTGAGAACGGCTGATTTCACAGCGCTTCAAGCACGGCCACGCAGCAAACCTGCCTGCCTGAGCCGGGGAGTCCTCTCCCGCCTTTCCCAGCCTTTCTAGGGTTTACAGGAAACGGCTGGTATGGGAAAGACGGGAGCTGAGTCTTCCAATTAGGGGGAGGGGAGAAGTTTTATTTAACGGATAATTTTTAAAGGGTCTTTAGAGAAAACATCCTTGTGTTAAAAGGGGACAGCACGTGGCGTGAATTGTCCTTACAACCCAGGAGGCACGTCCCGCTGCGAGCGGGGTAGGAGAAGGAGCTTCCGTTCATCTCATAGTCATCTGCGCGGCAATTAAGACTAATGTTTGCGGTGTGTACAGGCTGAACGACCTTGAGCAGCGCAGCATAGCTAAGAAGTGGTATTGCTCCTAAGCATCAGCACTTTCTTCTCTCCCGCCTCTCCCCTTCCCCTCAAAAGAGCTTGAAAAGAGGCATTTTTACAGATGCTGTTAGGATCTGGGTAGCTTTCTGGGACGAGCCGCTTTGGTACGATGTTTTTCCCGGCTTTCCCAGGTGCTTTCTCGCCGCGTTGCTGCTGGGGAGTGATTTCAAACGGGGCAGGGAGTAGGGGACACGGGAGCGTGGCCACTTGCCCCAGCCCCGCGGCAGCCTGGAGGATTCCCCACCAGAACCGGACTCCTTGTGCCAAACAGTGATGCAAAACAGCCCAACATCTTGCACCTGCAATTTTGTTTTTTCACCTGGTGTGAACAGCCCATCCAACTCCCCACCAGGAGGAATACAAGGCGGGTGGGGGGGGGGGGGGGGGAGGGGGAGCGGGGGAAGCTCTTGGGGGTTGAAGCAGTTCCCAGATGGTGACTTTGCTGTACTTCGGTACAATAAAGAACAGCTCCAACACTGCTTTAAGTCGTAAACAGCTTTCGTCGATTTCTACCTAGCCTCAGAGCGTGGGAGTAATTTCAGTGTTTGCTCCTTTTCCCCATAGTCAACACAGCCCCTTGCCAGTTGTGTGCAGTGAGCAGGCAGCTGTAGGTCCTAAGGTGTTGAGTGAGCTCTCTTCCACATTATACTGCCCAGAAGGCTCGTATGGAGAATGTCATTTAAGGTAGCAGGGTGTCATAGAATCACTTGCCAAGAATTTTGGAAATGGGTAGGATGCTGTCTTTCACGATACTGGGTTTTGTCCATTATGACAAATATATGCTAATGAGAATAAAAAAGAATAATCATAACTCCCTTACTAATGCTACTAGAAGAATTTGTTAGCTCTAATAATAGTATGTAATAATGATATTGAAAATTTGTAATATAAGGCTTTTAAACATCTCAGATCAGGCATTAAATCTAAATTTCAAATCTTTGTGTTAGTTACTGCACCAAATGTAAGGAATTCTGAATTATATATATAATATATATAATGAATATACATTTTGAAAGGTTAATTTATGAAAAACTGAACATGTATCATGCGTGCAACACCTGCTAATGAAGGTAGGCATGCTTCCCCTTACTAGTCCATGCAGGAATTCCTGGTGAAACAGATGAGGACTGAAAACACAGACTACTCTTCCAGCGATTTTGAGCTGTTCTGATTTTCCTTTGATCTGCCTCTTCTGTCTCAGATACATAGAAGAACTTTCCCCTGACTTCTTAATTCACAACCCTGTGGGGCTTTTGTTTTAAAGGAGTAGTACTGAAAACACAGACTTAATAACACTATCCTAGTTGCACTGTAATCTTGGGTTTAGTGCTGTGAAGCACTTTCTGTTACCTATATGTTTGTCTATACCTACATTTTTGACACACATGAAACTATGGCTTTGCGAGTATTACATATTTTATAGGGCTTTGCAATTTGAACATGTGTATAAAATATGATAACTTTGCATTTAATGTATTCAGAACTTGAAGCATTTGTATTTAATTGCTTGAAAATGTCTCAGTTTGGTTCACAAAGAAGTGTGAAAAGACATCTGTGTTTGCTGGACAGCTGTTGACTTATGATTTTCATTGACACTGGATAGGTTGTCACAGGTTTTGACCTTCACATCTGTCCAGTTGTTTGGCATACAATTCCTTTAACATATATTACAACCATTTCTCTTATGTTGTTTAGTAACCACAATTTGTGTACAGAATTAGATTGTGGGAAATATATACTCCTTGTAGTCTATAAAACACTGATACTTTTCTGGAAGAAAGTTTTTTTTTTCAATGGAACATAGGATAACAGATGATTAGCATGATGGAATAAAAACCCAGAAACCATTTGTTATTACTTGAAGATGCTAGTTCAGTGAGAAACAATCCCAAGATGCTATTTTTAATACTGTGTTTAAGTGTCTTGAAATTATCACTTTTAATATGCAAAAAAAGTTAAACACTGTACAGTACTTCTGATTCATCTTGTAAACATTAGCTGAATTTCTTTGTTCAGTTCATGAGGGAATAGTTATAGTCTGTTTATGGTTTTATGTTTCCTGGTAATATAAACCTACTTACTCAACATCCACATGAAGTTGGTCACAGATGAGGTTTTGTGATAATAGTCTTCCAATGCAATTTATGTAGTTAAGGAATTATTTGATAAAGAAATTCAAACAAGGAAACCACAAGAATTTAAACAAGAGATAGAGTCAGTAATTTTGTGGTCTTCAACGTGTAAATCACTTCCTATTGAAATGTTAATAATTTGGAAATGTTAAAAACGTTAATAATAATGGGAGAACTAATGCCCAGAGGGGTTCTGTAATATTTTCATTTATTTTTCTTTTAAAAGAAGGAAACTCATGTGCTTGGTGTGGTGTGGGAGGACTTTGATGAGACTAAGTAGGTGGTTATATTTCTGTTTTAAGTTAGTCATTCCATAATGAAAAGTATAGTACTCTGTTACACCCAACATATTCTTATGAAAGTCTGCTTCATTTATTCATGTCTCTGCTTGGGACACTGGACATCTTAGTGTGGATACTAATGGATTTGTCTTCTTAATGCAAAACCTGCTCTCTCCTGCCCTTTGCTACCTATGTACCTCCAAGAAACAGTCATGGTTTACTAGGGCCCTATCAGCAATACTCAGTAAAGACAATGAACCTTTGCATTCCCAGTCAGAATTCAGTCTTTAAACCATTCTTCATGAAAGGTCAAGCTGAAACAGTTTTAGAGTAATATACATGCAAATTCCTTTTCTCTGTGTTCCTATTGTGGGATCTCCTCTCCATCTCTCACTACATATAAGGACTAGACATAGTTCAGGAGACTGGAAGAATTCTATATATAAGGTATAGTTGTTCAGCAGACATAGAAAAAAGGTCAAGACAATGGCAGCGCTCTTGCTGTACACTTTAGAAATCATTCTTGTACTATCATTACCAAGAAACAATACTAACCTGTGGACGAGCTTCTTGACATTGTACATTACAGCTTTGCTAAGCTCAACACTCTTTAAATGGAAAATACATCAAAATCTGAAGGCTTGGTTAAAGAGAAAAAAGCACTTTATCTTCCTGTTCTCCCTGACTTTTGGGATAAGTATTGCTGTGTTTTCCTCTGCCACTATATTCTGCACTTTGAAAAAAATAGATGTTAGAGATTTACGTGTCTTTCTGAAATGGAAGAGGTTAGTGTGTGATGCTGCTGTAAGCTAGATTGTTTCTATAGGTCTAAATGTGAGACTTGGAGACAGTGCATAGCACATGCAAAAGCCTTCCAGAATCTAATGTGAAGACATATTTGGGTGTCCCAGTCATGCTTTCTTACTATGTCCCTTAAATATTTGGAGGTTGATTTTTGCCTTCACAGGTACCTGCTTAGCCTATGAACAAATTTCTTTATAAAGTATTATGGCAAAAATGTCACAAGAGATTTTTCCTATGAAACCATTTTTCCTCATGCTATTTTATATAAACTTTATCATGTCCAGCATAGTTGTTTCTATGTTCTCTATGGAGCTAGCATTCCAAAGGGCAAAAATAAGGAATTAAATAATTTAAAAAAAGTTCACCCAGTTAAAAATAGGTTCTTTTCTCACTTTGACATGGAAGTTCCAGCGTCTCTCCATAAGGCACTCTTATTTCCTCTTTTCGTTCAAAAGAAACCTGGATAACATGGCTTAGAAGTTGTACCATTCTTTATTTTGAACTGCTCTGTACATTTAAAGAGCTTACAGAAACCTACTTAATACCTTACTGTACTTTTGGCTTCAGCCATATATAATAATGTCATTTGTAAACCCAGAATTACATCAGTCCAAGAATGAAGATTGACATTTACCTACTAAGCCATCAGCTCCTTTGCTAATTCTAAAATATTACATGTTAACTCCTTGTTCCACAACACCCCCTTTCTTTGTGAAGAAAGGTGTTGTGAGATTGCTATCCATGAATACTGGATTTTGTTGCTTGTCACGGGAAAGAATTACTGTTGGTGAAGGCACAACAGTGAGAGACGCAAAATGTGAGGCTTTATTCTGGGCTAGCAGTATTACTGCAGCTAATCACACTAAGCCAGATTTACAGAGGTACTGAGTAAGTCAAAGCAAGCTTGTGGTGTTCAACAACTTTTGTTTAAAGAAGTGTTCTGTCCATACCTCTCTTCTTATACTTCTAGGTAACAAGTTAAGTAGAATTGTGTGATTTAACCCCTGTGTATTTGCACTACTTGAAAAGTACTATAAGAGTAGTAGCTTTCGGCAGTTCTAAATCATCAGTACTTTGTTAAATGAGTGCAGTTATATCAGCAGAAGTACATCGGTGATATGTCTAAAATCAGTGCCACAAGCAGTAGAATGTCTCAGGCATAAAAATCTGGCCGTTAGCCATATTTCTCTATTTTATCAGTCTTCTTCAGTTCATCTGGGCAGCATGGTCTGGAATTTATAGGTTCTACCTTCCTGCTCCTACAAGTCTTGAACAGACAAATTATGTTGGTAAATGGAGGCCACTGCTACTGAAAACTCACTACCTTTCCAGACTGTAATTATGTGCATTTAGTGGAAACACATAAAAACCAACTAATTTGAATTTTTGCTTTCTAAATACATGGTCCTTTGTACCATGATCAGGGTGGAAAATCCAGATTATTGAACTATTTTTGCTGTTTTTGCTTTTCAGGATTGTTGTTGATGATACTTGTGCTTCTCAGTTATGTAGGTCATCTTCTGCTCAAAATAGTTCATAAAGTATTTTGAGTTGGATTCAAGAAAGGAGAAAAACTTACTAACTTCATTTTAACAGAAGCAATGCAATTGACCTGGTTCAGCCGCTACATGGCTCAATAGCTTTTTAAAATCAGTATAGGTTTTAATTAACATAAAATAGTTTGGGTTGTAAGGGACCTTGAAGATCATCTAGTTCCTACCCCTCTTCCATGGGCAGGGACACCTTCCACTTGACCAGGTTGCTCAAAGCCCATCCAACCTGGCCTTGAACACTTCCAGGGATCGGGCATCTACAACCTCTCTGGGCAACGTGTTCTAGTGTCTCAGCACCTTCACAGTCAAGAATTTTTCTTCCTAATATCTAATCTAAATCTCCCCTTTCAATTTAAAATCACTCCCCCTTGTCCTATCCCTATATGTCCTTGTAAAAATACCCTCTCTAGTTTTCTTACAGGCCACCTTTAGATACTGGATGGCTGCTGTAAGGCCTCTCCTGAGCTTTCTCCAGGCTGAACAAGCCCAACTCTCAGCCTGTCTTCATAAGAGAGGTGTTCCAGCTCTCTGATTATCTTCATGCTCTTCTTCTGTATTCACTCCAACAGTTCCACATCCTTGTGCTGAGGGCCCCAGAGCTGAATGCAGTACTGCAGTAAGGGTCTCACAAGAACAGAACAGAGGGGCAGAATTGCCTCCTTCAGCCTCTTGGCCTCACTCCTTTTCATGAAGCCCAGGATTTAGTTTGCTTTTTGGGCTGCACGCACACATCGCTGCACATTCAGGAAAACCTTTATGGAAAATCAATTCACCTAAAATAGCAAAATTATCTGATTGGTACATTGATAGTTGCTATATTGTGGTGTGTTGGTGTAGTTGAGAAAAAATGCCATTAACCACTGAAATTTCAGTATTCTTTCCAAGTGAAGTTATTCAGTAAATACTAATTTGTATTATTTCTAGTTCAAGCTAGTTCACATGCACAAAGCACTCTGTGAAGCTCTACCCTTTTCAATAGTTGAAGACAAGTAAACGAACAGTGTTAAAGGAAGGTTTCATGTCTGCTCAACTTAGAGTTACATTTAACAAATTGCCAATATACATAAAACAATCAAAACTAAAAGTAGAAAAATAAAAAGGTGATAACCATTGCTGCTTTATAAGCTAGTATGTTTCTGCACATAGATAAACAGAGATGACAAAAGTTGAAAGGCAGTCTAAAATTTCAGGGGTTACCTATAATAAAGGAGAAGACCACCAGCTGAATTTAGCCTTAGAATCTGGGTTTTACCTTAAATTCAGTTTAAAACCTTACAATGGAAAGGATGTTAAATCTGAACTTGGAAAGATGCCTAGCCATCACACATCCAGCCTGCATGCTGTGTGCTGGGAGGGTGTCAGGGCTGGGTAGTCCCCTCTTCACTCTTTGGCTTTCCTGAATGCACTTGTGGCCTGGGTATAAACATGGTTTGGCTGTAAGCAGCTTTGGAAATAGTCAAGCTGATAACAGGCTCATTATGAGAGCTTCAAGTCCTGTATTTTTCCAGGAACATTAATTGCTTCCTTTAGGAGCTGCTACCAGGAAGGCGCCTGCAGTGCAACAGAGGCTCAGTCCTGGAAAGCAGTCTGCAAAGACCCCCACTTCAGCCACCATGCACTGAGTGTCTGCAAATGCCTCAGTTTTCTCTAGTAATGCTTCTTAGGCACATCACACTAATGACTAATTCATTTGCTTGCATATTTTCCGTCTGGACTGGGAGGAGTATTTTAGTATTTATCCTGCTTAGAGGCATTGATATTCATCTACCAGATATGTTAAATTTTCCTCAGGTCTGTGACCCAATGAGAATTTTCAAATGATGAATTCTTTGTAAGCATGAGTTCAGCACACCATAGTAGTCCCAGTGGCTTTCACTTGAAAAGTGTCCAAGTGAGGTAAAAATGCCAGGGTCTTCCTTTTAATGGTACTTAATTTACACTACATATATTTTTAACAATAACTGGTGATTGTAGCACAGCTTGGAGGAATTGTTTTTATTTTGAAGAGAAGATTGATCCAATTTACTGTACTCAGGGGGACTGCTTAGTCATCACGGTCCAGTAGAACATTTAAGAACGTGAATCTCAGTCTGGCAAAGAAACTCCTGTCAGAGTTGTGAGGCTTCAGGAGATACGTAATATTTCAATATGCATTTTTGTATGTATGTGTTAATTTGTCTTGGCTAATTCGGGAGTTTCCCTGCTGAGCAGGCTGGCTGTTGTAAATCCCAATCACTAGTTAATATATGTGTGAGGAAGGAAATCGAATGATCTATGCCCCAATAAACAGCAGAGAGCGTTTCAGAATGCATTACAGAGACTAGAAGTTTTTCCAAGAAGAATATTTAACCTCAAAGCTGAAACTCATGGCATTATTTATTACTTCCAGTAGTTTGAAAGTTAGTTCTGAGTAAAGTACAAACTAGGAGCTACTTACTAGAAAAATACACTCCTCCAAAATAACACAAAATCCTAATCCACTCTGAAGTTCAGAAAGAGTTCAGCCAAAAAAAGAAAAAAGACAAAAATTGGGACTAGGATCCATCTGTGCTTTGTTTTGCTTGAGTCATCACCAACTGATGGCAAATAATCTGTAGAAATCACTCAGCTGAGTTACTTCAGTTTGTGGGGTACATAAGGCGTCTACCCTTAATTCTAACCTTATACTCTTTGTCAGAATCTCAGTTTCCTCTGGAGGTTCAGATAGGTACCAGCATTAAGGCTTATGCATGATTATGCCTTCAGATACAGTACCTGTTGTGTAAATATTGGTAATAATTATCTTCCCTTTTATTTGTTTTGAAACAATAGGTTTCAGTCCTAACACAAGACTGCCTAGCTGTGTCAAATTTTATAGGCAGTTGCAAAAATAGCTAGCAACAAGCTGGTGTTGATTGTCACTTCCCGTAGGACTCAAGTTGACATCTACTATTTCAGGTATATTTCAGTTTAGAAATATTTTACATGCCATTTCTCAATGACTTCTGCAGTTGAGCAGACATGAGATGAATGCAAAACCTGCCTGTTGTGTAGACTCATGTTCTCACTTAATCTTCATGCAGAGAAAATTATCATTCCATTTCATCAATGTTTTATTAGATTTTCCTAGAAAAGTTGGCAGAAGAGTATCATTCTTCAGAGACTTAACAACAGATTAGCTAGTACATGCTGTTTCCCCAATACTGGCACTGATATTCTCATTTTGGTAAGTATACCTTGTTTTCAGGGGAACAAGTTACTAATTTTAGAATTGAACTCATATCTTCCTTCGTTTCTCCCCTAACTCATTATGAGGTGCAAGTGAGTATGTGATTGAAAAATGATCTATATGCCCAGAAGAGACATCTACCTAGGTAAGCTTCCTATTTTGTTCAGTATTAATTTATGTGAGATAGATAATATTCACTGTTCATGTAAATATGTCATCTCCCCAGTCTACCGAGACCACTTGCACTATTGCCTAATAAAATTATAGGTATGTGAGTAG